>JASPKZ010008118.1:0-163278 GCA_030220185.1 Diploptera punctata | reverse complement strand
TGCCGACCCCCCGGCCCATCCCCGTACCTCTGTCAGCTCCACCCGACTCTCGCTCACATCAAGAGACAGTTGAGTGCATGCACTGCAAGACGAACTATGGTCTATTGTTGTGACGGTGACTTGAATGCGATATCCGGAACTCAGAAGATGTCACAGTTAGAGCCAACATTCAAGTTCTGTCTGAAATACCGGCAGACCGCTGCCGAAACTGCTTCAATGCAACAACTATCCCGGTGGAATCCGCATTGACTCGCAGTGTTGTGTTTTGTAGCAAGTCCTTCACTCAGGCCTCTCTATTTCAGACTGTAAACTTAAGTACTTTGATTAAAGGTGAATAATTTATTAACCTGATAATCTTATCAGAAGTAGGGGATATTATATTCAAATGAATTGGAATTAAAATAGGAATTAATTGGTCACAAAATTAAAAATGATAATAACTACCACCAAAATATTTCATAAGCAATAAATAAAACACTAGTTGTACCAGCAATTAGCGTCGGTGATAGACCTGGACCGTTGCTACCCCAGCCTGTGGTGAACGCAAACTTTGTAAACTCATCAATGGAATCGTCCAAGCCCTTATACACTGGGGAAAAGTCTGGCAGTTTTCCTTGTTAAACGGACTTACACGACCCCTGCCCCATGCACTATTAGTCACATTGCTATAACAATGCTAAGCCCAAACTTCATACAAAAGGCTGGGAAGTCGCAAACGGCCCCCAATGCGAGCACCATCTTCCTAGCCCGTAACTGGCAGGAAGAGATATCCCAAACCAATTTAAATAGGACTGTCGCTAGTAGCGGGTGACTTCTTCGGCGGCATAAGGTAGATGCGACAGACGTAGCGTTCCACTATTATAGACAATCCATTCCGGTCAACCCTGGACAATATTATATTAGAGGCGAGGCCATAATTTAAAGGAGGGAGGAGGCCAAAACACGCATCAAGTTTAACACACACGACAAACGCCTTAAGATATAATTTACCCAATTCAAAAATTAGTGTAACTTATAAACCGTTTTGTGACGACGCTAGACTTTCGGCTGGAAGCGCGGACTAATCGCGGCCCACCTCCAGATAATACTAAATAATTTCCACTTACCGAAAAACCAGTGTTAGTTGGGTAGTCAGCGCAGCCGACTAGCGAGTGTGCCGGGCGGGCGCACATCGCTTTACATAAAGCGAAACTAAACTAAGTTATTAACCAGCGAGTGCCAGTAGAGACGGCACATCGTCTCGGTAAAGTTTCACGCACTTTTTCAGTGGTACAATAATTAATTAAACAAGTGCGTATAGAATCCAAGTGTACAGTTCCGGCCACCAAATCCAGCCTTCGCCTGTCAACCTCGTCGCTCATATCCAACGTGTTAGTCAAACACCGTATCAATAACAGAGGAACGCTCAATTCACAGACATAACACTCGGGCCTACCTCCGCCCCCCCCACCTACTATATCCCCAGTGACATATCCTTTCTCCGAGATACGAAGTCCATTGTTCTACCGAAAACTGACCCACACTAGAACAATTGTCATGAACTGTCATATCCCTGGACGTACCCCCATAATAAAAACATTAAACCCGACAACAAGTCTGTTGTAGTTAGACTGGCACGACATTTTTCCAGGGACACGAGACAATTGGAGATGCAGTGCGTCAACTGGTCGGCCACAAATAATTCAGAGTAACGAACCAACACTACAGAAGTACCTCGCTGGTTGCGTGCCCCCTAAACCGCTCCCCCAATCAGTAGACGCATATACGGAGCAGAAGCGGTAGGGCGTCAGCCATGGTGCTTGCTGCAATAAATTCTGCCTCAACAACCTGACATGTTCGTTGGTACCGCAGCAACAAGGCGTGCACGAACATTGTCACAAAACCACGTGATGACCAGTATGATGATTTGTGCTGCCATGACCAACGATCGACGTTCTCCAAACCCGGACTCAAAAATGGAGACGAAACATGGTGTTTCCACTTTACGACCCCGAAAATGCAACGCCAACTCCAGCCATTGGAAAACGGGGCCATTATCACTAAGAAAGAAAAAACTGCGACCAAGGAAGGTCAAAAAGGCAAGGTGGGGCTGAACTGTTTTTTTTATTCAAATGGAAAGTGTTCACGTGGAATTTCATCAGAAGGGGCAAACTGTAAACAAAACCCAGTACAAATAATCCTTGGGCCGTGTACGCTATCAATTCACCCTAAGGACCTCAGCTTTAGCGTACAAACAACTGGTGTTGCTACTCGACAGCGGCCCCCGCCACATAGTTCTGTTATGTCCAAGAGGACACTTGCAAGACAACGGGTGCTAGTTTGCCATACTCTCCGTATTACTGATCGCGCATGCGTTTTTTTTCTTTCCTCGCATGAACCAGCAATCCTACATGGGCGTACAATCCATTCTCCGAAGCGGTCTTGGCTTGCCACAAGAGAAGCCATACGGGACTTCTTGCCAACATCTTCAGCAGTGCTTTCAGCAGACTATCCAACGTTGGCTAATGTGCATAACGTGATAACGGCGACTAGTTAAGGGAGGATGTGGTTATCTTTAAGTGTACGCGAGTTATCGGATCTTGTGAGACTTCTAGATTATTGTGGGTGCCTACCTCAGGCGTAACGTCTCAGAACTTAAAGAATGTTGTTACAGGTCCTAGTTCAATTTAACTGGCCCCGGTCTGAAAAACCTTTTGCTTTATAGAGGGTTGGTGATGTACAATATTGCCAAATAACTTGTCGTCGCTTTCAGGGGGGCACGCGAACTTCTGTTGTTCGGAGGTTACGGCCAGTCTTTGTAAACTCACCCAACTCGACTGTGTGGAGTGGGTCAATTAAAATGTTCAAGTTTTCACAAAGTGACCATCATAAAGTATTGTGGTCTCGTTGCATAAGCAGCCGATAATAATTTTTTTCTACCATAACTAGGAACGCCGGGTGCAACATTCTCTTGAAACGTGATTTTCACCCCTATTTAAACAATTTATATCATCTCGAACTGTGCTGAATGGAAGAACAAAACATTCTCTACAGCATGCAGCACCATTAGTATAGGTCTTGCTGTAGATTTGTTGAGACGAAACGCGGCATATCGTGTCTATTTTCACCTCCATCTAGCAATAGGCTACATGTCTCTACTTGTTCACCCAATCAACGAAGAAATCGCGAATATATGACCTACGTACATGCACGCACTACCAACAAATTCATAAAAAAAACAAGTTTCGGGTTTAATGATGAGTGTAAAAATTAATATTTTTTACTGAACAGCCCTCGTAAAATGATGTAAAAACAAAATATTATAATTCAGAATTAAAATGATTTTAATTCCAATAAGTTAGCTTTCAGAGTATACACTGTATATCACGTGGTAGTATCAATAACTTAAATATAACATATATTTAATATAGCCTATAGCGTACTTGTTCGATCATCAGATCCAGGCACTATACATTGATTAATAAAAAGAGTTTTGAATTTAATCTGAAAAAGATAAATATTTTATTAGCTTAAATTATCATTTTTCAAATTCACATTTAGAGCCGTTGCTTCAAAACTTTCCCAGAAGAAAATAACTTTTGTTCGGAGGATTAGTGAAGAAGACAATTTCCACACAGAGACTGAAAATTTGTATCAAATTACTAAAATTGTAAGTTAAATTCTCCTTTTTATGAAGATAAAACTGTAGTTTACTACGCCACGTTTTCTTTATTTTATGATTAAATAAGTTTCATAAAAAGTTTCTATGAAATGGCTTGTAGCATAGGATAACCAAAAATGATGACGTAATAATAATTAACCTTACGAAGCAAACCAGGATCTGGAGTGTGCAATTCAAAAAATATTTTTATTGATATTAGTGGAAATATTAACTTATTTTACAGATTAAATTCCAAACTGTTTCGTCTATCGGATTATAATTCTCAGATTTGTGGAATGAACAATGAACAGCGCTCCTTTAAGAGGTAATAAATTTACAAATAGCACATTCATTATCGTTTAACTGCTTGTAAATATATCACTGGACATATTGTATATATTTGAAAGCTGATGAACATTTATAACATTTTTAAATTTAAAAAAGGAAATTTTCTGTTTTACATTTTTGTTATTCTAATTAGAAATTAATCTTGAAATTATTGTTTTCGCATGCAAAAGGTAGTTCAAATTCAGAGAATTGTTTCTGTCGAAACCGGTTATTTGAAAAAGCTTAGGGGCTGGTGCACTAAGCATTAGCAATACTGGAGCAGACACCAAATCACTGTGTGGCCCGGTTATTGAACTTGTGTTTGCAGTACTTAGACATGTATAAGTGTTTTGTCCGCGGCTATTTGGTAATTATAACGCATAATGCACTCAGACTTGGTGTTTACTTTATAATAGTTAACGCAAATAAGATTTTTTCTCCCTAAACCGGTATTTGACCACTATTTCCTTCTGCTTTACGCTCTGGGGTTCCAACCAATTGTTTCATGTTTATGTGTATACAAGTGGGAAAAAAAGTCTAAAGTGGGATTTGAAGTCAAGATGTTTATAGGAAACCAAATGTGGAATTAAGGAGGGGAATGGAAGCTCCTTGTAGGGAAACCAGAGGTAAGAGAGCTTTAGTAGGCAGGCCAAGATTGAGGCGGGAGAATATTTAACAAAGATTTGAGGGAAGTAGATTATAAAAGATTGATTGCAAAACATGCGCTCATTGATTAGGAGTTTATGTCCCGCGCGTGCCGTGATTTTAAAGGTTCAGTAGTGCTAGTGAGTAAGATCTCCTGTTTTTTAGGCGTTGGCGCAACTGGCGGTATTCAGGGAGCAGACACAAATCTTCCTCTCTTTGAAATCCACATGCAAACTCTGTGAGTGAACTTACAAGAGGGTGCTTCATTAAGAAGACGTTGTGAGTGAAATTTATTCCGTGTCATATTGTTAGATGTTATAGACAGATATGATATAACCAGATTTGCAATTTGGATGCGATAGTTGATACAAATAAGAGATTTTTGTCCTGTTTCAAACGAAATTTAAACCACATATCTCCTGTTTTACGCGCCGAGAAACTAACCAATTGTGGAGCAGACTAAAACCGTTCTCTATCCCGTGTATGAACTAGCAAGTCTCAACACATTAATGTTGCTTTTTTATTTAGGTGTGTGTGCACAGAATAATGCTCTTTATAGAAACGATCTGGTGTTATGCAAACAGATGACAGTTAACAGGGACTTGTGTCTGCTCCTGGTTGCATAAGTTAGTGCGCATGCGCGTAAAGCTGGAGATCATGTGTTGAAATCTAAGTTTTATGGACACATTTCTGTTTAGTTGTATTTTATTGTTTTGTTTAATATTAATCTTTCCCGTTCTTTAAACTAAACTAAATGTACAGTAAGACAGGTTTGGAAGGGTCTTGGTCTGCCAACTGTGTACTTATTTTACAGAGGGACGATAATGTTGACACACCTTGGAGCTACCTTATTACAGCTCACGGTGTTTGTTGGACTGTAGTCACACTGACCGAAATTACACGATGAAGTTCTTCTTCCTGAACATGTACCATTGCTCTTCTTGACAGAAGAAGAGCGTCATATGTTGATTGTGTTATAATCTTTGAGTTTAATTTTTCTTCATAATTAACTAATATTCCGGCGTGCGCTGCTACGCCTGAAATAAATGAAAATCAATGTGTTTTCATGTTTAGTTGCATAAGTAAAAGACAATAATTATAAATTTATATCGTAATTATTTTTAGACACTCCGTGCTGATTATCCGGCGTTGCACCGGGAATCTATTATCCCGAGTCAAATTTGCATAAATGAGCTTAAAGCACGAAATTGATGTGTTTTTATGTCTTGTTGAATAAAGTAAAAGGCAAAATATATATCGAAATTACTTTGTACATATCCCGTGTTAATTAACCGGCGTTGCCCGGGAATTTACTTATCCCGATCTTCTTGGCATATATGAGCTGAAAAACGGAAATTAATATTTCTCTATATGTTCAAGTAAAAGTAAAAGTTGGTATCGTATTTATTTTTAGATTTAATTTTTCCTTTAATAAATCTGTAACTTTTTCGCACTGATTTGCCTTCATATTTCAAAATTAATTTTTATATGGACTTGCTTTAAGGGTCTAATTAGTGCAAAAGTTAATAAACCAATAATTAAATTATATAGAAGAACAATTAAATCTCTAGAATGAATCAGAAACAAAGGTTAACATGTCTCTCTCGAGTTATGTGTTTATAATCGTAAGATTTTTAAACGGTAAAAATGCGCAGAATCCAACCGGGTTTCAAAACGTGATCGTGCTAACCACCAATTTTCACTACATGGCTTAAAAAGTAAGTAAAATAATAACAAATAAAAAGGTAATGAAACGTAGAAGAAACGTTTCTTTTAATTGTACGCACATTACATGCACATTGAAACATTATCTTAAATTGTAATCTAATTTAACCCTCCTAAAGATATAACTGGGAATATTGTAATCTAATGTAACCCTCCTAATGATATAACTGGGAATATTGTAATCTAATTGTAATCTAATGTAACCAATATTTAAATACAGCTAAAGCTCCTTATTCAGGGGGAATACAGAAACCTGAATATGGAATGACAATTATATACGTTCCAAGGTTCCAAAATAAATAATAATTATCAAAGTGAAATCAATGTAATCAAATATTTTAATTATTGTCAGGCAAGGACTTAGTATTTTTTTTCCTGTTTTTGCCGCTATTTCAATTCAGATTAATATTCAGCTGTGAATTCAGCGATAGAATTCCTTATTTGCCATCGGATTTCTTATTGAATCGTACAGTTGTTTTCACTAACATTGAAATAGATGTAAACGACTCAGCCAAGCAATTACATTTTACTTTAAGCTGCAACAGTAATTTTTCCGCTTCGGAACTACTCTTTCTTTCCTTTTACTCGAAATTATAAATAGGAAACAATTCCGAAGATATAGGGTTATTGATTTAAAATTATGCAACGAATGACAAGTTGAAACAATACAACTCGATCGTTGCGAGGGCGGCATTTATCAGCGACAAAACGGCACGTAAAATAAGGCGACGGCAGCGGCTTATAACAACGAAACTTTAAGCTTAGTGACAATAAGGTTTGTTTTATTTTGATATTATTTGTCCATTTAGTTTTTAATCGCTATTTGTTAAAAGCCGCTTGCCACGTGCCTGCTGTAAAAAAAGTTGTCGATACGTTAATAAGGATATTAATCCTTCTAAAATATCGGTGGGATCTGCGAATAAATTAATTTTTAGCATCGAATACAGGAACTGTCACGATTTTTTAACCCGCGAAAATTAAAACGAGAATAAAGAAACCGTCAATAAGGAGCTTTTAGTGTAGTCATAAAGTTGGTTTAATTTGTTGTTTATGTCGATATTGTTCTTTTTCCCTATTTTCAATTAGTATTCTCATTAAAAATAATTTTCAATTAATTATGAATAAATTCCTCTTGTTGCATTGCGATAACAACAATTGTGACGTAATGATTGTAAAGTTTCTAAGCAATGCCATGAAATACGAAATTGAAAAATATTTTATTTCAATGTAATTAAATATCAATATTTCACATATTAAATACAAAATTGGTTCATGTTTCAACATACACGCGTGTGATCTGGAGACAGACATTTAGACAAACGTTTTCTCTATCAGGTAAATATTAAATTCATTCTCAAATACATTTATCGTCGTTGTTAATATGTACTGAATATTTCTTTGTAACTAACTGACATATGTTTATGGCCATGCAGACATAAGCTCTCCACACATCCCTATCCTGAGCTAAAGTTTTAAAATCATTTCCTGTATTATCTACTTCTCTCAAACCATTCTCCTACCTCATTCTTAGTCTACCAACCTGGCCGTTTTCCTTCAGGTTTCCTACAAGAAGCTTCCATGCACGACTTTTATTCCTCATACGTGCCACATGTCCTGCCCATCGCAGTCTACGAGACTTAACTGTTCTTATTATATCTGGCTTCCTATAAAGACCACGTAGTTCACTGTTACCTAGTCTCCCCATTCACCTGTCTGTTTGTCTCTAATTGGTCAAAGAGAAAATCCTAAGAACTTTATTCTCAAATACTCGTAATCCCTTTGTACCTTAAAGTAAGGCGCCATGTTTCGCACCCATTTAATATAACATGGTAGAATAACAGTCTTATATATTTTCAGTTTAAAGTTTTGAAAGTAGTTGAGAGGGGACAAAAGTCCCAGCAATGCGTAATAGCATGATTCCAGAATTGAGGTCTATGTTAATATTCCTCTGCATCTCATTTATATTTGTAATTATCGTTGCTTGGTATTTGAATTCAACTGCTTCCATATTCCCTCTTATGTCACTAATTGTTCATTTCCATTATAGTGCTAATGTATTTCTATGTGTGAGTATACATTTTATTTTATTTATGTTCGCTTCCAGTCCCAATTTCCTAGTGTTCCTTAATAGAGTGCGCTTGTTGGCCCCTCTCTATCGCCCAATAAGACTACATATACACAGCTTGTTGATACTATTTAGTCGTAGGCCTTCTTCATCCTCTAAAGGTTTGATGTCCTCTCTTCGTTGCTATCTAGAGATGCATTCGTATAAGTCTATCTTTTTAGGAATTACGATCATGCACGAGGATCTTTGTTAAGAAATTATGATAAGTGGATATAAACATCTTTTTTTGCATTCTTCCAGGAAACATGTTTATGTTCACTTTTAAAATTAAGCCTCTACATTCTTCAGACTAAACTACACTCCATGGCGCGACACACATTTACGTAGGTGACGATAATGTAGACATTTGGTCAGCGGTTCCAGTTCCCAATTGTTATGGCTAGTTTTACCACTAATTAGTAAATACATCAAAATCCTTGCTTTGTTTAATTGGCATCTGTTGCATACAGGCCAAATTTCCATGAGAAAAATCGCCCTGGGGACGCAAATCAGAGCAGATCCCGTAGCTCTGCGCCAAGACGTGATGTACTTTGTTTAGTTTTCTACAGTATTCTTTACATTGAAAATCGCATGAATTATTTTCTTGTCTCTTAACTTGTTTTGTTGAAAACAACATTGTTATCAACTATTTCTAATATCGATCTTGTTAATATGTTTCTTCCTTAATTATTCTCTAATTCTTTCAAGATATAGTCTGGTAATTCAGTCCTAGACTTCAGAATTTTACAGTTTAAAAGGTACTTGTTTCGTTGTATCAACAACATTTCTTTGCGGTGTAAGTTAAGGTAAAAGATAAACAAAAATTGGTAAAAAAATTTCTTGAAATCAACTTTTATCATGATATCTGAGAGAAAGCATACAATAACTGCCAGTTATCTCACGGTTTGACGACTTAATGTTTATAAAATGATCCCACCACCGGACTTGAAGTTCTAGTGTAGTATCGGTTAAGAGATATCAGTTTGGTTTATAAGCCCTGCGTTACAGTCGACTTTACACAAATAACATATATCTGGTTCACATTTAGTAAAGTTGTCGAGTCGATCCCAGAGTCATGTATCTAAGAAAACATTTAGAACAAAGTTATAAACGTTTTAACCCCATTGGGTATCGAAAACCGAGACATTCTTGTTTGTACCACATTGCCCCAACATTTCTTCATCTATTTTAAAGCTTTTTTTTACATTACTAATATTTCTGTTGATATTTTTACTTGTATATAACACAAACATTTATCCTCACTTTCCATTTTTACCCCAAAATATTTGTTCATATGCAGCAACAAGACTTCCAGATATATGTCTTAGGTCAATGACAGGAACTCTATTATTGCGAGATATACGAGTATATGCTTGAATTTGATATTGAAGCGGGCGTGTGCGTATTTCAAGACCCATAAATCTAAACCACAAAAAAAACTGATGTGCGTGGTACTTGCAGATCGAGGGATGAGATGAATTGAAGACCACTATTATTGAATGTCTTTGACATATCTACATCGTGTAGGAATAACCGGGTATGTCTTCAAAGTGATTTTTTACAGGAGAGTAAAAACTAGTTCATTGACTTACATCAAAGAGTGCATACATCGAAAATTCAATGCTTAATAACATCGGCACTATTCGCTTGACGACTTAACCGTTTTTACCGAACGTGCATCGGACCAAAAGCTATCGGGAGATGTTAATAACTCATTTTCGACCAAACGTTCACTTACCCGGATTTTCCTAACTGATGTAGAATTATATCGGCGTCATCTGTCCAGACACCTTCAGAAGAGAAGTTGAGATGAAATGGAAGCAAATAAAATATGCCATGAATACTGAGAAGTTACAGAATTAATATTTTATGTGGTAGACAACCATCCCTGGATCAGATTCTCCCCAAATCAACCCGACATGGAGTGACCGAGTCGTGAAGGAAAGACACAGAAATGAAGGAAGGTTGCTAACCACTTGTGCTACGGAAGCCCTAAACCGGTGGTAAACATTGTTCTTTTTCAAAAAAATCCTTCGACGAAAAAAAATTTGGAAAGAAGAAAACCAGACACACAAAACATCCAGAACACAGTTCAAACAGAATCAATATCGGAGGAGAGTGTCAGACTGTTACAATAACGGAGATGGTAGAAGTTAGCTGTAGAGAGATACCACCCTGATTAGGACGCAAACCCTTCCTTATCCAAGTTAGGTCATCCTTCAAAAAGAATCCTACCAAAATAACTATCTAAGTTACAAGAACTTATCGAACCCATAGGTCCATAGCTGCAAAGACATAAGAGACCTGATACATCCCAATCCTGAACTATCATCCCCGTATAACCAACTTCACTCAAATTGTCGTTAATGTTATTGTGCTACGTTATTCCTGGCCTACCTATTGGGCTCTTACCCTCTGGTTTTCCTACAACGAGTTTCCAAGCCCATATGCCATTCCCCATTTGTGCCATATACCTGCCCAGCGCAGACTGCGTGACTTAACTGTACTTATAAATCTGGTTTGAAATAAGATAATGTAGCTCATTGTTATGCATTATCCTCCATTCACACTCACTCTTTAAGTATTTTTTTGGTCCAAAAATGTTCCTAAGAACTTTATTCTCAGTTACTCGTAACCTTTTCTCCTCCCTTAAATTAGCTGTCCACGTTCCGTATAATATAACCGGGAGAATAACAGTGTTTACATTTACATTACTGAGATGTGAGCCTCGTAACACATCGACTCCAGAAAGTGGGAAAATGAAGAGGCTTAAGGATCATGTAGTGTAAATGAATGCAGGCTACATTACCAAAATCAAATTATCTAAAATTAAATTCAATGTAATTTTATAAGATGAAACAGTGTTTATGAACAATAAGCAGGAGTTGTCACGAAATAATTTAATTAAATCTCTTGGTACTTTCAATTAACATTTTTAAAAAGATTAATGCAATAAAACTCTTCTATAAAACGTTTTGCTGTTCAGCGATAAAACAAACTGTGACGTAATAACTGTAAGTTTACGAAGCAACGCCACTGACTACAAAATTGAAAAATATCACTTTACATAAATTTACTAAAATATTAATATTTCACAAGTTCATAAAGGTTTCGTCCATCAATTAATACAGCTGAGATTTTTTAAGACAACAATGGAAAAAGCTTTCTCTCACGGGTAAATTTTCGTTTGTAAGCCCGTTAATATGTACGCGCTGTTTATTTCAAACCTAACTTATTGATTATGAAAACAAATTTCATTTTGAAATTACAAATGTTTTGCTTTACATCAATGCAGTTAACATTACGTTGTGTGTTTTAAAATTAAGCGCTTCTGTTCTTTATTCTAATTGTAGCTATAAGGTCTATTCACGGAGGTAGACGATAAACAAGACCGTGCGGTTTGTGTGTGTCCCACAGCTGTCGTAGTCGCTTCACAATATTTCTCACGGTACTGCGTGGCCATCGACCTAATACTAAATCAAATTCCATGAGAATATGCCTTGCACATTGGGAATCGAACTAGCGCATGTACCGTATACAAATGTATCATTCACTTTCTATATTATTATACACTGCTCAAAACAATTAGAGGAACACTATGAAATATGCAAATATTTTTTCATTAGATAAAGGTACAAACATGAAATTAATAAAGTACATTATTTGTGGTTATTTATTTATTTATTTATTTATTGCTCATGTCAGTAAAAACAAATGAATAACGCTGACAATTAACTTTTCAAATAATTCCGCTATGCAAGCAATTGAATCTTGTGATTATTTTTCAAAGTTAAACACTCGTTATATAGAGTTAGTATCGTGTATGGCCTCCATGACATTCGATGACAGTTTGGCACCTTCGTGGCATGCTCCCAATAAGAATCTGGATTTCCTCTTGCGGGATATTCTCCCACTCCTCCTTCAGAGCATCTCCATGTTGCTGCAGAGTTTGTGGAGCTTGATGTCGGTTCCTGACCTTCCTGTCTAGAAGATCCCACAAGTGTTCAATAGGGTCTCACGGTCTGGGCTGACCGCTGGCCACTCCATTACCTCAATTTCATTCCTCCTCAGGAAATCCCTGGTGACAGCCGCAGAATGTGCCCTGGCATTATCCTGCATAAACAGAAATCCAGGGCCTACTCCAATGGCAGCAGGTACTACATGCTCTTACAGAACGTGCTCGATATACCGGACAGCATTCAGTCGCTGCGGAACAAGTACAAGGTCCGTACGATTGTTGTACATAACTCTGGCCCACACCATTATGGAACCTCCTCCGAATCTATCAATTTCCTGTACAGCCACTGCAGAAAATCTTTCTCCCTGGTCGTCACCACACCTCAATCGATCATAACAACGTATAGGACGATACCTGGATTCGTCCGAGAAGAGCACGGACTCCCACTGGTTCAGGTTCCAATCACCATGGTTTTCAGCATACGCACGTCTTGCTGCCTTATGCCCATTTGTTAAGCGTGGTTTTTTTAACGGGCCTTTTTGGACGAATATTCTCTTTTCTTTATCTGTTCCTTATGGTTTGGTCTGAAACCCGGATTCCGGAAGCCATATGAAGGTCATTATGCAGGTCTTTTGCAGTTTTTGTACGCTGTCGAAGAGCAGAAAGAACAACGTATCTGTCATCCTGGGGGCTTGTTTTTAAATTTACGGTCCTGGCCACGTCTTCGACAATACTGACCTGTCACTCTGTGCCTGTTGCGTAACCTGGACACCACAGAAGGAGAAACCCCAAGCTCTCTAGCCACTTGTCGCAGAGATTGACCTTGTCGTAAAACATTGTAGAGCATGATACACTTCAAACTCATTTTAAATGCCTCTCATTTTGTCAGAGACTTCAATAAACAAGGCAATAATCAACATTCGTCACTATAGCAACATCAGGAAGCTTACCAATTAGAAGTGGCCAGTGCCTTCCAAAATAAAAACAATTCTCTTATATTTGTTATTTGAGGTAATTTCTCTGTATTTAGGCCATGGATCTTTAAAATTTGTATCCAATGATACAGTTAATAATTCAATTTACATATTGTCCAACTTTCAGCATCACAGCTTTAAAAAACAATTACTTATTCAATTTATTGCAAGTGTTCCTCTAATTGTTTTGAGCAGTGTATAATATACAAATATTGTCATCACTTTTTTTTACCCGCTATTGCTAGTTTTGTCAATAAACTCCGGGTTATTTATTTGTTTGAAATATCGGTTTTATTAACACAGTATTTTCTCAGTTCAATGAAAAATGATACAGTGTGTCCCACTCGCTACCGAACCCGACATCAATTGTAATAATTCCAATACTAATGGAGATATTGCAGTGAAATTTGAAGACGACTTACCTCATTCTGTGAGAAATAAGGTGACATCATAACAGATGCTGGAAGTGTTCGCCATTTGCATCCAGGTAAGCTTGAATTCGCCGGACCATATTATCGGATGTCTTCGCTAAGATGTCCGCGTTTATTGCCTGGATCTCTGTGCGGATGTTTTCTTTCAAAGCGTCTATGGTTCGTGGTTTGTTATTATAAACTGTTCCTTTCAGATGTCCCCACAGAAATAAATCAGGTATTGTCAGATCGGGTGAGCGCGGTGGCCAAAGCCTTTCGAAATGACGCGGTCACCGAAAAAGGATTGAATTTCAGCCATGCTGGCGTTTTATGTGTGGCATGTCGCACCGTCTTGTTGGAAATATCCCATGGAAAGTTCCTGGTCATCCAGTTGATTTACAAACGTATTGAATATTTCAAGGTATTCATTTGTTGAGGCAGTTGTATTGAAGAAGATGGGACCAATTATTCGCCGCCGAGATATTGCACAGCATACACCAATCTTTGCTGAATGAAGGGGCTCTTCGTGTATCATATGGGGGTTCTCGCTTGCCCAGACACGGGAATTTTGATTATTTATGTATCCCGACAAGTGAAATCATGCCTCGTCCGTGAACCTAGTGTAGTCCAGAACAGTCGGATTATCTTGAAGAAATGTTTGAAAATTTTGACAGTACCTTACTCGTTTCACTTTGTCAGTTTATTTTAATTCGTGCACCACAGTGTGACGATAAGCGTGAAGCTTCGCTTTTTTCGCTGCACGCTGACAACTGCTTTTTGACATTCCTGTTTCTTGTGAAAGTCGGCGGAGTGATTTAGAGGGAGAAGCCAGCAGCCTATCCTTCACATTAGTGATCGTTTCCTGTGTCATTTGTTCTCTACCTCCTGCATGTCTGTCCAGTAAAGTTCCATGTGTTTCAAGTTTCTTCGCTAAGGCCCAAATGGTGGACTTACTTGGTGGATGTCGGTTGTCTCCAAATGTCTCTACAAACTGCTCTTGATATGCCTGTATTGAGTCTGTCTTCCAATACACTCGAATAATAAACACACGCTGTTCTAGAGTGTACCGATTCATTTTCAACTGCAATACTTATCTTTCTAGTGTACGAACTGAACTTAACTATTGTTTTCCAATGCAAACGAATATGAATAATGAATAAACACGATTAAAACAATTACACACGCAACGCAATAATCACAAGAAACATAGAAAATAAACTCATTGTTGTTCGTGTTGCCATATTCTCGTAGAAAAGTCTTAAAAATGTCACTGCAATATCTCCATTAGTATTGGAATTATTACAATTATTACAAGTGATGTCGGGTTCGGTAGCGAGTGGGACACGCTGTACTTATTTTTATAGCCTAATATAACACACAAGTATGAGGTTTTACTATATTGGTTACATTAATACACGGTGTACACGTGGTAGAAGATTAAAAATCATATCTCGCTGTTCCTGTCCGTAGCGTTGCGCATGTCGGCCATGTTGGTCTGAAAGGTGCACATTTCCGTGCAACTAGCTGAATACTGCACTAGGTCTCACATCGGAAATGTTGTTCCTGTGTATCTTGAAAAAATCAAAGTTAAGTGCGTCCGTCGTCATCTCTGTAATTCGGATTTAGACCTGTGTGATTTTTCTCTATCCCATAATTTGAAGAATTAACACACGGAAGCGGTAGTGAAAGCTGCGGAGGCGGTTTTAAAGATTTTTCTTGAAACAGTTTCCAGCATATCTTTACACACTGACACATGTACACTTAGCTACAAAAATAATGGGCCGACTCTTGATCTCGAATATTTTAAGTTCCAACGCGCGATTCACACGAGTATATTAATTGCACAGTAGAGCTACAATACGTTTCCTTTCTTCCTTTGAAGAGCATTCTTTCAAGCGCAATTAGCCAGCATATGCTTAGCTCAGTGCTTAGTGGCTTGATTCGTATGCGAAAGGTCACAGGTTCAATTCCCAATGAGGTTATTTTTTTCATTGTTAAAATGCTTTCAATTTATTCTGTCTGTCAATTATTAAAGACAAAAACGTTCTAACTATTTGAGAAGTATTACTCTTTTAATATAATTTATTAATTTTTTATTTATAAACAGATTTACAGTGTAATAAAACATCTTCCTGTGCCCAAAGCTCTTAAAATTTGTACTTTCTTTCTCCTTCTTCTCTATCTTCACATTACAATTCTTCCTGACCTAGCTCCCTCATACCGCTTCTTACATCCATTTAAATCTATGTGGAACTCTCTTGCCTTTCCCGGGTGGAATCTATTCCAAAGCATGTCTGGGTAATCTTTTCTTTGGCATCCTACGTGTATGACCATACCATTCTAGTGTCTGTATCTCACAAAATATAATATTGAATTTTGGACTTTCATTTGTTGTCTGATGATTGTATTTCTGATTCTTTTTCCAATTTAGAATGAGCGTCCAGAACAATCCATTTCAATAGACATAAGCTTGAAACTAAAATTTGTATTCAACTGTCAAGTCTCTGCACCGTGTGTTAGCATGCTTCGAATTATGGATTTATAAATTTCTAATGTGGTATCCATTCATATGTTCTTATCCCACAAAACTCCATTTAACATTGTTATTACCGGTCTGCCTTTTTGAATTCTATATTTTATGTAATTTTCTTGGGTATATTTTGAGATAAATTTCATCGCCAGATTACATTCTTCACATCCTTTGATACATCCCATTATTATTATTATTATTATTATTATTATTATTATTATTATTATTATTATTATTATTATTATATTATTATTGTCCATCATCTATGGTCTATTATTATGCTGGACATGACATATATAAACTAAACATTTTAATTGAAGGGTGAAACTTTTTCCTCACTAATTAGTAATAAATAAATAAACACATAAATATATTATTTTATTACATAAATTTATAGGATTATTATTAAAAGTGGTACTGCACGCACAATTAAATGTATACCGGTAGCTAAATAGTGTTATAGAGTTTAAGAAGGCAGGAATGTTACTTAATATAGTGTGAAGTGGATGTAGATTATGTGGGAGGAATTAAAATTATAACATTTACAGGATGTATTTTGCGAAAATACAAATTAATAAAAAAAATATTGTTGAAGGATTTGAACCCTGGCTTTCATACATATTTCACCTTCTTGTAAGCGACTTAACGATCTACGCTATTCGAATGTCGGATACTAGATAAATATTGGTTGTCCGGTACTTTTACACTATGAACGAGAGTTTAAGTATATTTTAAATGTCGTAATTTGAGTTATATTGCATTTGTCGAACACTCGTAAATATCTAGAAACATGTCTCCTTCACTGTTCTGTAACTATTTAAGACAATTAAACCAAATATAGCGTATTTAAAACATTTAACAGTGCGTTACCTCGTGAATCAAAGCTTTAGCTTTTCGAGCATGCGCAGTGGGCCATAACAGGAACTCTGCTTTTTGAAGCGGCTCATTCTTTTTGTCACTAAGTGTATATTGCATCCCAAAGAGACAACTACAAAATACTGAGGATGAGTACGAATAAAATGTCTTATTGAAAAATTAATTATGATTCTTTATTGAAAAACACTCGTAATTCCGTATTTCTTTAAGTTATTCATATTCATATTTTATAATTTCACATTTCTTATGATACATGTCATGTAAGGGTGTATATATATATATCTGTAAAAGTATGTGAAAAAAAGTAAACATAAACCTATGTTATCTCCGACCTAGTTGTTCTAAAAGTTATAAAATTATTTCACTTCAGGTCGTAGCCTGGAATAACAGGAATTGTTACGAGATAACAGCCGTGTTGTCAACTCTTCTTATTCCTGCAGGTTGATAGCTTAACATCTACTTGAATATCATGTGATCATCCAATCGATGAATATGTTGCACCCATCTTGACATATAATCTGAAATTTTGTTTTCTCGAGGTCTCATGTGTAATTCTTCTAAGATGTCTTCTTTTTTTGTGATCTAGTAGTGTGTATCCAGATGTCCTTCGATGATATCAGATTTAAGCAGATCTAAGTATCTGTATTTCTTTCCGTTTCAATGCCACAGGAAGAGCCAGTGTTTCATACACTTCTAGTCTTGAACGTTTTTGGACTAACTGTGGCTAGAAGACAGAATTTATTCGCCTTAAAAACCATTACAAAATTGGGCATTTTTGTATTTACATTTTTAATTCCCATCGGAAGGAACAATAGTCAACATTTACGACTGAAATATCCATAGAACGCGACAAGGCTTGAAAGTAGAATGACAAGTAGTATTATATCTTATATTGTGCCAATTACTTGGGCAATGTCAAATTATACTGGGTGTTTCAGAAGTAATGGTCAATAATTCACATATGGAAAGTACAGGTCAAAAGTAGCTAAAAAGCTCAAATAAACATGGGTCCGCAAATCAACCGTTGTCGAGATATCGCAATAATGCAATTTGGGAGCCTGCTCTAAACGTCCCTGGTAATTACGTTGGTATCTCAACGTTAGGGATCGACTACCAGTTTCTTGACTCATGAGCAAGAACTTCCATTTGTTCCTACATGCACTGTGCTTAGAGGCCTGATAATCAGTTACGAAAGTAAAGGCGCCATGAACAGAGGTTTTACGAATGAAGAATTCGCTGATATACCCTTCATGTATGGCAAAGCGAATGGCAGTGCACTTGAGCCTGCATGGTAGTACGCATGAAGAAACTTTTCCTCGCCGCAGCCAGCTCGACAGTTATACATTTATCAGGTTACGTCAGCGCCTTAGAGAAACTGGGAGGTTCACACACCATGTACGAGAAGATAAATCTAGATCCGTAACATATGATGTTGAGGACAGGGTATTACGCAGTGTATACGAACGTCTGGGTAGTTCATCATGGATGATTGCTACCCAAGAGTGTGCCCTGAGTCATAGCAGTGTGTGGTGGATTTTACATCGGCAATTACTGTATCCGTATCATCTCCAGCGAGTGCAAGCTCTCGATAATGCAGACTTCCCTCTTAGATAGAATTTCTGTCAGTGGATGCAACAACAGTTATTCTGAACCCCTGTTTGTAAGCAGTATTCTGTCCACGGATGAAAACTGATTTACACGTGACGGTATTTTTAACTTACACAACTGTCATATTTAGGCCGATGTCAACCCTAATGCCACACACGTGTCACATCAGCAGCGTTCTTCGTTGAACGTCTGGACAAAACTGCTCGGTTACCGCATAATTGGACCACACTCCCTACCGCAGATACTAACCGAAGAGCGATACAGGCATTTTCTGCGGATTGTGCTTCCACATCTCCTTCATCATGATCATGTTCCACTGATCCAACGCCTGAACATGACGGTGCTCCAGCACATTTTCAATTATGTGTGCTCCGGCTTTTTACTCGAAGGTATGGTGAATATTGTATAGGTAGAGGAGGGCCTTGCCATGGTCTCTAAAGTCACCTGATTTAAATCCCATGGACTGCTGTGTGTGGGGTCATGTCAAAAGCCTTGTCTACGCTACTCACAAGGAAAGTACTTATGTTTGACCAGTTGGATTGTAACAAAAATTGGAGATATGTTAATTAATTGACATTAAATACGATGGCGTTAGTCATTTTTCTGCAAATTTAATAAAACTCGTGTTACTTTTCATTAAATTTCAATCGCGTCTCATACCGGTTCGTAACGGCACGGTTGCTCATTGCTGCTGGTTTCAAGCACATGCGCTACTAGCGGTGCGAAGAACGTAAATACTGTATTAGTTTCTCTACTTGTTAACATTAATAACATTTTTTTATTACTCTATACAGATAGCAGAGCACTGCATACTTTTTTCCGTTAAATGTAATGCGAATATGTCCAATGTGTGGGAGCTCTGAAGAGGAGATACATGTATTAGGATAACGTAACGATTTAGAATATTGGAGGCGTCAGTTATTACCAGAAAGATTTCTAAATTCAAATCGTGAAAGATTGGCATGCTACTAGTAAATGGCATAACCAGAAAATTTAATAAACTTGGGTACATTTCTGGACAAAACGCGGAAAATAAGATCAACACTTATTCATGAATAAATACATGTTAACAAAACGCAATACCATTAATTCTTAATAATTCTACATAACTTATTTAATGTATCAATTCATAGTAATTCTGCCCGAAGGTAGGCCCTTCACTGGAATCATAGCATTCTCATGCTATGCTTGCAGATTTACTAGGGAATTGTAGGTGTGGTAGCTTTCAGTTGTTTTCCACACCAGTGAAGGATGATGATGATCAGGATGATGATGATAATGATGATGGCCATATGATTTCGGGGACCGTTTGGGCCTTAAAGTTTTCCTGACATTTGTCTTACAGGTGAGGAAAAACCCCGATAAAAACCTCATCCAGAAAAACTGTCCCGACCGGGGATCGACCCGGGCCCGCTGCGTGACAAGGCAGCACGCTACCTCTAGAAAACAGCGGTGGACAATTAATGTATAATGTTATTGTATTATTATTTAATTGTAATATTATTGTGTTCTCTGTATGTAATTGTAATATTATTTTCTTTTTGTTTTTCTTTATACTATTACCAAATATTACGTTATTGTAACGGACTGTCAACAGCACGTACGGCTTACTGCCCGTGCGACACATATTTGTAAATAATATTGTATATACACCCTATCTTACTTTTAGTCTAATAAAGTCCTACTACTACTACTACTACTACTACTTTCTTTACTTGAAATTCAGAATCGGTTATAATTTCGTGTACTGGAGAAACAAATTATTATTTACCATAACATCAATGGTAATAATGAGGGTCTTCGATGAAATGGTTGTAACAAAGTTTTTGCGAACACCATGAGCATCTGATGATGGCAATCCTGGAGCAGTTATATGTGGCACATTCACTGAAACCAATGTCAAATGCATTTTCATTCACATTTGTGAATCTCGTTACACTTTGGTCCACGTTATAGCCAGACTTCGTCCAAGCATAAATACGCATATCTTTGTAAATTTCTATTGATTGTTAATTATATACAAGGAAATGCAGTTTTATAATAAATAATCTCTCAGACATTTTCACTTCACCATCTGATTTTAGACGCACATATTCTTCAAGTCGTCGCACATAGATTTTATATTGACGGAAAAAAAGCATCAAGTGGTTGTATATATTAGCTGGCTCCTGCAGGAATAATTTTCAGCCTTACATTTTTATCGGGTAAACAGTCCTGTAGCAATTGTTCGTCCTTGTGCCCGGACCACGAATCGCATATTAAAAGTGAATCCATTTCAATGTTTTCATTAAACACATGTTTTAAGAATATTTTTAAATATTCTTTTGTCATTTTTCCACTGGCACTACAGTCGACATACACATTTGGAGGTGAATTCTGTTCTATCTTCTTCTGAACTTTGAGCCCGAATTTGTTTCCAGTAGGTTCTTGAAAACAGAGGTATAACCTCTTCCCAAGTTGCCTACACATTGAAATAAGAACATTTATCGTGTAAGAATGTGCAGTTCCATGGGTTTTGAACTGTAGCAATAGTGAGCTTTATGCTTTTGACTGCCAGTGTTCTGTTTCCTGTCATTTCATAATTAAATTGACTTTTGTCACAGTTCAACACATTCCTTGTTGGTATGCAGTTTTCTTTAATGGTCTGATTAACGTATCTTACAAACTTATTTGCATTTTCAATAGTTTGAGTTTCGTCTTCAATACCCTTGACAGTGACAAATTTGGTATTTTTTCTTGAAGAAATGTTTCCTTTTTTGAAATTTGAAACGAATGTCTTTCAAGCTTTAAATTCATTCAAGTCCTTCCTTCGCTCGAAAAACAGCCCACGTTTGTAATGCCAATAGCGCACTGTTAATCCCCGATCTCGAGAATTTCGAAACTTATTAAAGATGTAGTCTTCAATTTGCGCATTTTGTAGGGGTCCCTGTTTTTTAATTCTGAAGCTACATAAGATGTTTTATTTTCTACATAATTCAAAGCTGTACTTATATTTCGGTTATTAATTAATGATGACCATTCTCTTATTATTTGTGAATAGAACTTCGGGCCAGATTTCCCTGACATCCTATATTCATAGATGTTTTCCAAAGTTTCTTCAGAATAGGCAAACAGTACGTTACGACGTTTAGGTTTTTTAACCGGAGACGGCTCAAAGCTACTTGAACTCTCACGTTCTTCACTGGATTCTTTGGCAATTTCAAAGTCTTCTGTTTGCAAGTGGCATAGTCTTCTAAATCTAAAGTATTTTCTCTAAAGTCCTCTAACCCATTCCAATATTTTTGTTCTATACGTTCAGCCAGAAAATACGCAAACTGATCATCATCCAATTCAGGTTCTTCCTGTTTTTCAAATGTTTCCTGAACTACAGATTCTAACGTAGTTAAGATGTAAAATTAATTTATTATGCCCATTTTATTCTTTTGATGAAATACTTTACGGACTCACAAGACTATCGCCTGTAAATGTACTGTTAAGTCCTGAAAAGAAGTATTAATTTACGCCATAAAAGTGGTAATCAATAAATAATAAAACAAATATTCTATTGTACTTTCAATTGATTGAGTTTTTATGTTTAAATAGAAACAATTTGTATATACTGTACATATACTCGACTGCGGGAGTGGAGAAAACATTCACACTCCGGTGCGCTGTTCAAGTAACCGTGCCGCTCCGTTGCAGTTTTTATTTCGTTAGTTTATCTCTCTCTACCTGCCCTTTTTTGTTCTTCCCTCGTTCACCACATTATCATTTTATATTTTTTATTTGTATATTTTATTTTTTCCAAATGTTTTACTTATTAATTCTGTCATATACGGATGTTAAGCCCCTATTTATTTTTTCTTGTTCCTTATTTCCTATTAAATATTATGCATACTATTGAATTTGCAGTGAAATGACTAATATCACGGTGTTCAGTATCCTTCATTCAACATATCCTCCAATATTTGTTACAATCCAACTGGTCCAACATAAGTACTTCCCTTGTAAGATCAACTCTCTTGAGATATTACGCTTGAAGATTGAAGCAGCCTTCCAGCATTTACAGAATTCTCCAGGACTGTTAAACAGGATTCGCAACTCATTTTAGAGATGAGTTCAATGTTGCATTCAGACGCATTGACATCATTTTGAACACCTACTTAAAAGTTTAGAGGTGCCACGTGTTCCTAGACACTGATGAACCGCAACGGAAAATGTGTTCTATCTCGACAACCGTTGATTTGCAGACCCATGTTTATTAGATTTTTTACCTACGTTTGTTCTGTACTTTCCATGTGTGAATTATTGACCACCAATCGTGAAACACCCTGTATAAAATTGTAAATTATTTTTTTAAGATAAGCCAGTGCTTATGAATATTTGAACAGGAGATTCCATGAGAAAATTAGATATAATTTATTATTAAAATCGATATGAGGATTTTACCTTACGTTAAATTAGTTGCAATACGTTTATTAAATAAACATTTTTATTAAACGTTTGCAAAAAATTGTTCTTTTTGCATAAGAATAAGATGAATTATGACGTAATAACTGCTGTAACGTTACGAAGCAACGCCACTGAACGTAAAATTAAAAATATTACTTTAAATGAAATGAATAAATTATTAATATTTCACAGATTGAATTCAAAACTATTTTATCTATCAATGTATACAACTCGAGAGATGTAAACAGACCAATTGTCAACTCTTTCTATCTGGTAAATATTAAATACATTTTCAAATACAATATTTAAAATACTTGTTAATATATCACGTGATACAGTATACATGCTGCATATTTAAAAGTTATTCTTATTGGTCACTATAACAAATGTAACTCTTAAATCAAATATACTCCGGCTTACATCCACGTAGATAACATTGTGTTATAATTGATGATATGTAACTAAGTTAAACTGCATGGTGTAACAGGCTGTTGTCTACTTGTGTCAGTTTACTGATGTAGACGATATTCAAGAGAGAATATGTGTGACATGTGGTCAGACTGTGGGGACCAGCATTTATTGTGGCCGCTATTACCTACAGCTTCATAAATTCCTATTGTTTCTGTGCAGACTAAGAAAACTTATTTTATAATTAGCAGCAAGAATGAGATTTCTGAAAAGCCCAAATAGAGCGACTGGTTCAAATTCCATGAGTAAATGACGGGTGATGATTGTGGTGCGCCTTAATCCTAAACTTAATCTCAGGCGAATATGAATGATAATGTTTATGTTGGCCACATTGTTTTCGGGGACCATTTGGGCCTTAACGTTTCCTGATATTTGTCTTACTGGTGAGGAAACACCTCCAAAAAACGTCACCAAGTAAACTTGTTCCGACCGAGGATAGAACCCGGTCCCGCTGCATAACAAGGCAACACATCCCGAGACCACAACGGTGGACCCGGCCCCATAGTACGTTCGATAATATGTTATATACCTTAATTTTAAATATTCTCGAAATGATGGTAAAAACTCCATTAAAATCGGTGAAGTAGTTTTTGAGTCCGACTCACAGACACACATATGTGAGATTTTAAAAAAGTGTGTTATATAATTATTTTATAATGTGTTTAGGTTTGTATTAAATTCTATTGTTATCGTTGTATCCATTATGAAGGGATCGCTTGTCTTTTCTAAACGCTACACAAGCTTCTCCGCGAGCGTTAGTGTTTTGTTGATGTGCAACACAAGATGGCGTACGTAGTATAAAACCCGTGCTTGCCGTGTGCAAAACTTAATAAACAAAGTTTGTAATAATTGTGATAGTTTTTAAGCGTGTGTACAGTTTTTAGTAATGTTTTGCGCGTGTTTTGATGCGTGTGGAATGAACGCAGGATTGAATTCTGTACAAGGTTCGTAGATTTGTGCTCTGATATTTGTAAGTTTAACCCGTCAGCGTGGAGCGACGTGACGTGTACGCAAGTTGAATTCTTCACCCAATGCGGAACGACGTGACATGTACGCTAGTTACACGCACTGCTTTAAACTGTAATTATGACCTTTGTGTTTACATTAACTATTTACCGTTTATACAAATTTTATGTAGAGACTTCAAAGTTTCTATTAGTGCATATATTAACTGATTACGGCCCTGAGTAACAATTTAAAATAATTTTATATTTGCATTTATTCTTGCGGCCTCTGACATTTTTCTTAAATTTATAACTTGATAAAGGATTTCTTATAAAACTAAATTCGCCTTTTTTTGTAGATTAGCTTGTCTATCAAATTGAATCTATTTTCAAATCTCTTCATTTTTAATAATAATGTCGCAAAATTCATGGATATCTAATAACAAATGAACGAAGTTTTGAAGAAGTGGCTGATTTCAACTATCTAGGAAAAATAATCACAAATAGGAATGAGATGCACAAAGTAATTAAACATAGGCTC
This sequence comes from Diploptera punctata, assembly GCA_030220185.1. NCBI lineage: Eukaryota > Metazoa > Arthropoda > Insecta > Blattodea > Blaberidae > Diploptera > Diploptera punctata. The sequence goes on along the minus strand of JASPKZ010008118.1, from coordinate 138,097 downwards.
AATTATGGAAATGCGTGCTAATATACAGGGACTCGTGTCTTCCCAGCTCCTTTCAAAAAATGTTAAACTGAAAATATATGAAACAGTTATTCTCCCAATTATATTATATGGATGCGAAACATGGACTCTTACTTTAAGGGGGGAAAGAAGATTACGAGAATTTGAGAATAAAGTCCTTAGGAGTTTTTTCTTAAGGCACTACACTACAAGGTCGAGGGTTCGAGTCCCGGTGGGGTCAGGTATTTTAAACTGACCCAAATATTGTTGCGGCACTATGGCCCTGGGGTTGACTCAGCCTCTAAATAAAATGAGTACCAGGCACTTGTTCCGGAGTAAAGACGGCCGTCACGCAGGTCTGACAACCTGGCTGACATCATGTGCCTATTGTCCAGAAAAGTGGGAGCCTGAACTTCCTACTACCCATGGGCTTCCTAGCCCTGTAATGGGATACCTTTACCTTTTATATTATATGGATGCGAAACCTGGACTCTTACTTTAAGCGGGGAAAGAAGATTACGAATATTTGAGAATAAAGTTCTTAGGAAATTTTTTGGATAAAAAAAGGGATGAACAGACAGGTGAATGGAGAAAACTACATACTAGTGAGCTACGTGATATGTATAAGAAGCCAGATATAATAAGAACAATTAAGTCTCATAGGATGCAATGGGCAGGACATGTTGCACATATGGGGATGAAAGAGGTGCATGGAAACTTCTGGTAGGAAAATCAGAGGGAAAACGCCCAGTTGTAGACCAAGAATGAGGTGGGAGAATAACATCCATGATTTGAGAGAAGTAGATTATACAGGGGATAATTGGAAAACATTAACTCAGGATAGGGATGTATGGAGAGCTAATGTAACCTACGAGTACGACAGAGCCAGTGAGTTGGCCATAGTTTGGATTTTAATTTATTATTATTATTATTATTATTAAGTTTTCGGTCTGAAATATTTTCGCATGACTGCCACGTGTTGAAATCAGTTACATATTAAACTAATATAATATGTAGATGTTGTATTATTATTCAAACTACATATCACAATAAATCGCTGATAATTATAACTATTAATTACGGTATACGATTTTATAATTGGATCGAATGTCCCACATCGTTCCGAGTTTTAATTGAAACTGAGGAAAGAATAGCCAAGTTTATCTGAGAGACCCTCTTCCGAGATTTTCTTTAATATAATCATAAACATATATACAAACCAACTGTTGACACTGCTTACTAAGAGTCTGTCAATGTAATTTATTGTTCCTTGAACTATTAAGAGGTTCTTCCTCTTGTGTCACATTATCCATTAGGTCTGAAATATTTTCGCATGGCCGCCACATGTTGAAATCACTTATTAAACGAATATAATATATAGATATGTTGTATTATTCGAGTTACATATCACAATAAATCACCGATAATTATAACAATTAATTACGGTATACAATTGTATAACTGGATCGATTGCTGCACGTTTCATGTTTTAATTGAAACGGAGGGAAGAAAAGCAATGTGGCAACATCGTTGTTGTAGCTGTACTCGGGATCTTTGTATTTCAATAACATACAACAGCTGCGGGGAAACAAAGCGAGCCGACTGTTAAGCATCATAGTGAGGCGATAATAAACGTAAGTAATACAAGTGCGTTCAATAAAATTTGTTTCAAAATTGTATTACCATTTCGAAGAACATTAGATTTTAGCAAAATATTTTTAAAGAATATCTGAGTAATCAGAAACAATCTTGTGAGTGACGGGTTCGCGCTAATGAACTTACATATATTTGTTAGTGTATTACCGGGGGGACCTGCAGGTGGCGTTACTCAGAATTTGTAGCAAACCTCAGCCACGGCTGATTTAGCTGCCCCATCAGCCCGGTCATCACTGGGTACCCGTAGAAACAGAATGTCAATATTTTCAGAATAGCATTTGTTTAAATTGTATTGTACATGTTGTAGCCTATTGGATGATCACTGTATATATATGTATATATATATATGTATATATAAGGCTATGAATCACTTAAATTATTTCTTACGCCTCTGAATGCTATCTAAATGTAAATTCCAGGGTTTTGAAAATAATGAAAATTTCGGCAATAAAATATAAGTATTTTTTTTAATAAACAGAGGAATTATCTTGTTGTCCTAATTTCTTTCAAAACACGTTAAACTGAAAATTATTATTCTCCCAGTTATATTATATGGATACGAAACATAGACTCTTACTTTAAGGGAGGAAAGGAGATTACCAGTATTTTAGAGTAGAATTTGTAGGAACATTTTCGGAGCAAATAGAGATGAACAGACAGACGAGTGGAGAAGAACTACATAGTTTTAATAGGAAGCCAAATTTAATAAGAAGTTAAGTTTTGTAGACTGCGATGGGTAGGACATGTGACACGAATGGGGAATAAAAGACGTGCACGGGAGCTTCTTGTATGAAAACCTGAGGGAAAAACACCCAGTTGGTAGACCAAGAATGAGGTTGGAAAATAACATCAACCAAGATTTGAGGGAAATCAATTATATAGGGAATGATTGGAAAACATTAGCCCAGGATAGCAATGTATTGAGGGATTATGTCCGCGCGGCCATGAACCCACGGGATCGATAGTGCCAGTGAGTGAGTTAGTTAGTTAATCAGAGGAATTGTTGTTACAAAAATGAAGATGTCGATGCATCGGGTGTTTTGGAGCCTCGATGTATGTGATGTATCCTGGAGCACCTTTATTTATTAAATTATATAACTTTAGTATTTATCATTCGTAGTGTAGTGTCCTGTAAAATAATAAACTATCCAAAATCTAATTCATAACAGTTCAGGGAACGATAAAATCCTAACATAAACGTTCTATCAGCTTCTCATTAAGTAGTTCGAAACAACTGGTACATATGGAGATTGTTTCCGATGTTGTTTATTTGAATGACTAAATTGTAACGCTCCCCTTATGTACAGAAATACAGCTGCCGTATGAGCAGAAGAGTAGGTTAGGATGCACTGTACCTGTTGACACATTGTTGTTTTGTTGGGTGGATAACACTGATTTCTTTATCTTAGTTCCCAAGCCTATACAGTGTGAAAATGATTGAAACCGACAAACTCTGGGAGGTTGTAAGGGACACCAAAACAAATATTTTTCCCTAATGTCATTTTTTCCTATGAGGATTATTTAAACTGGTAGAGGAAGATTTCTCTGGCGGCAAATTAATTAAACAAACAAACACTTTTGCATTTTTATTACCAAGAGACAACACTTTAACACACCGCAATTACTTAAATTACAGTAGAGGTTCAAAAATGCCTCCATTGACATGTAAACAAAGGTTTCACCGGGGGATCATGTTCTGTCTAACACGGGCAAAAACTCCAGGAGTATCGTTAATTGCTCCTGTTGCTGCTACTATCCGGGCAACCAGATCCTTTTCTGATGCAACAGGAGTTGTGTAAACAAGGTTGGACATCTCGACTCACACGAAAAAATCAAAAGGGGTCATATCTGGGGATCGAGCAGGCCATGGTGCAGGACCACCTCTGGCAATCAACCTTTCTGAAAACCGTTGGTTCAAGAATCGATGCACACGACGACTGAAATTTGCCGGCGCCCCGTCATGTTGGAACCACATGCGTTGTCTTGTAGGGAGCGGGACGCCTTCTAGCAATTCTGGCAATGCTCTGGCGAGAAAATTGTAATAGTGCCTGCCATTTAATGGCCTAGGTTGGAGATATGTCACAATTAAACAGTCCCCAACAACACCGGGCCACATATATCAGTGTACTCAATCCAGGCGTATCGCTCAATTAGTAAACAGATACAATTCACTACTACACTGGTGGGCAAAACAATTCCTACCATCAACAGCAGTTGCAGTCATGACAACTGAAGAGCGTAATATGCCCTCTACCGGTTTAAGTAATCCTCATAGGAAAAAAAATGCCTTTAGGAAGAACTATTTGTTTTGTTGTCCCCTACAACCTCACAGAGTTTGTCGGTTTAAATAATTTTCACTCTGTATATTGTTTCTTTGTCTAGGTTCCAAATTCTCAGTTGGGTTTTTACCTTGGTTCCTAAGGCTGATAGTTGGTTTCTTTGTCCAGGTTCCAAAGCCTCTGTCGAACATCTTTGATTTGGTTCCCAAGCCCATTCTATTCATAAGTAATGCTTCTTAAACTTGAATTTTTCTTAAATACTTTGAAATAAAGCATCTGGGAAATTATACTCTCGTCTTGATCAATCAATTGAAGCAGTTTTTACATCAGTTCTGAATCTTGTTTATTGCCTGCATTTATGATAACGAATGGTACATTGACGATGTATGTCAGGTTGATCTTGAAAAACATGATATAGAGATCAATTTCATTCACTCTTTTGATCCAGCTCGCTCATTTTACAGTCCTGAAAGAGAATACAAAAATGCTGGTTCCCTGAACAGCACAGCATCATGAATACCCGGTTCCTTCAGGAACCGGAACAGGACGACAATATAATTTCCCAGATGCCTTATTGAAAAGTATTGTAGAAAAATTCAAGTCTAAGAAGCATTGATTATTATGAATAGGATGGGCTTGGGAACCAAATTATAGTGACCCGACAGAGGCTTTGAAACCTAGACAAATAAACCAACAACTATGCTTGGGAACCAAGTAAAGATACCCAGCTAGGCTTTGGTACCTGGACAAAGAAACCAACTAACAGCCTTGGGAACCAAGATAAGAAACCCAATTGAGGCTTTGCAACCTAGACAAAGAAACCAATATATAAGCTTGGGCCAAGATAAAGAAACCCATCTGAGACTTTGGAACCTTGACAAAGAAACCACAATTAAGCTTGGGAACCTTGGAAAAGTAACCTACCCGTGGCTGAACTTGCCTGACCATCGGGCGTGCCTCCTTCAAGATGCGGATACTGATTCTTAAGAACAAACTTCTAAAGGATTAGTAGTGGCATAGCCACCATGGACCAAAGCAATTCAGAGATATGGATGGTTTTCAGCCAAGCTTATAAACTTAAATATAGAGCAACTGCAGGTTTATGGCCCAGATGTTTTCATTTATGTGGATTTTTGTACCTGATGAACTAACTTGATAGCTCAATATTCCAAAGAAAGCTCAAATTATTGGCAGGCGTCCTTGTGATCCTATAGAAATGAATCAGCACATTTACTGCAATTAGTGGATTACGAGTGATTTTGCATGAAATTCAACCTTAGTTTTCATTCCTTGGCTGAACTGAATAAAAACGATATAAGTTGATTCTAGTAAATGAAGCTGTGCTCTTTCTAATGGCACAAAATAAAACATGATTTGAGATGAAGTAAGTCACGTTATTTGAGCTTGAACATAGCTCACTTTTAACAATTGCATATTTGGCAACATGTTTATGTTCTAGTATAATCCTAGATAAGTGACTGTGAATGAAGCTATTTGGGCAGTACACTGTCTCTTCACCGTTAACAAATGTACCTAGTATTAGTCTCCGTTTGATTTTTGTTCTTGAGGTATTTGACCCTAAAGAAGGACTACAATTTTATATTACAGATTTCGTTAGGCAGTTTGAACCACGCTGGTGACTCCTAAAGTGGCTTTCCTTTCGTCAGACTATATTTAATGGATTTATGATAAATAGTTGTGCAAGGCATAGAAATATGAGATCCCTACTTGCATTTTCCTTGTAGTAACAAAGAGTTATAAATTGAACATTGTACGGTTTCTTGATGGATTCATCAAAAAGGTCTCCATATGAAAGGTCATTGTTTCCCAAACACTTGATATTTCATCCATCCATAGTAATTCTGCCCGAGAGCAGATCTTTCACTGCAATAATAGCATTTTTCATGCTATGCTTTGCAGCTTTACTAGGAAATTGTAGGTGTGGTAGGTTCACACCGGTGAAGGATGATGATGGTAATGATAATGTAAGGATGATTATGATGGACATATTATTTCTGGGATCGTTTGGGTCTAAAAGTTTTCCTGACATTTGTCTTACAGGTGAGAAAAAACTCCGATAAAAACCTCACCCAGAAAAACTGTCCCGACCGGGGATCGAAAAAGGGCCCGCTGCGTGACAAGGCAGCACGCTACCTCGAGATCACAGCGGTGGACTCACTTGATATTATGATTTGAAATTTTGCAGAGGTTCATTTTTAGGGTGGACCTGGAGCCAAACCAAGTTTCAGGAAAATTAGTGATGGTCAGCGTGGATGACATTAAAAATGAGATCACTTGTGATGGAATTACTCAACTGTGAAAAATATTATCATGGATGGCGATTGTGTTGAAAACGATTGGAATTTTTAAATTTAAGTTCACAGATAATTACAGAAAAATTCCAAATTTTGTTTGTTTCACAATACTGCACTGTTCGCACAATTAAAATATGTACTCTCTTCCATGGTTAATTCTAAAACTAGTTCTTCACACTCAACACATCCACACCCGGATGTCCATTATTCGGACACGACAGCTTATATATTCGAGGGAAGAAACAATCTGGATACCAGTCAGGACATCTCTTCAACAAGAAGTTCTGGAAGTAAATTCTCCCAGAATCGAGGAATCTGGAAGATTATTGCTCTGGAAATCACATGTCAGGAGGTATTCTGAAGTAACACACGACACGAATCCTTATAAGTAGTCCTACTGCAGCCCTCGATTTTAAAAGACGGTAATGTGAGCAACGAGTCAACAATACGTCAAAATATGTTGTTTAAACATGCATTTACTTGATAGAGAAGTTTTCTCCATTCGTCTACCCACAGATATCTCAACTATAAAAATTGATAGTTTAAATAGCTCCTTAAGCAATATACCGCCTATATGTTAGATAATAAACATATTCAATATGTCAGCGTTCTTAAAAACATAGGATTTCATCTAGATTCCAATGTAAATTAAACAAACACCGTAAAGATATATCCTATAATGCAATCCCTGTAAACTGTTAACAATTTGCTTGCCATGTCTCGTAAAGGTATTTCAGTCCAAACTTTTTTGATGCTGCATTTTGATTATTAGCCCATATTGTTCTACGACACAAGTCGGTACCGGTAGATTGTCGCACGAACTGCATAATATGCGTATCAAAGTCATATTATTTAATGTCCAAAAATATGATCATATTTCTCCATTATTTCCCTCTAATTATCATGACTCCATCTCAAAGACAGAAGAACATTACACTGTCTGGTTTTCTTATTTAAGTTTCTACACACTTCGACTCTAAATTATTTATTCTTTCGTTTCCAGTATCTCTCCTCCAACAAACGATCACAATATTAACTCTTGCTTAATGTACCGCAAGTAAGACATCCCATCACTCCTTTCATCTCCACCTCTCGCAACTGGAAAATCCTACCACGGGACTGCCGCACGTCAGTATTGTTTAGAAGGAATTTAACTTTATATTTGCTTTAACTATCGCTCGAGCATTACTTTTGCTTGCAATTTACATGTATTAAATTATTATTATTATTATTATTATTATTATTATTATTATTTATGTCATTCCCTTCCGACTTAAACATTTATGCTCTTTAGCATTGCTATTTTTTATGATGAACAGAGAGATATCCTGAGGAATCAACCCCCAACCTGGAGGATCACGTGATGTTTGGCAAGGTTTTGTTCCTCAAGCCTTTGTCTAGCCAATAAAGCACTGCAAGGCAGCAGGATCTGTACCTTAGATAAAGGGCCTTTATTGGGTACTGTAAGCCGGGCGAGCTGAACCCAGGTTCTTTACGTAGTTGTTACTCCTTCCCTTAATCCTTTTCCAACTTGAAGGGAAATATTTATATGGGATGTGGAGCAGAATCCGAAGATATATATGAGAAGGGTATATTATAGGATGAATACATTTTAAGTAATTGGGTGTAAAAGTAGATAAAAGGACAAAAAAGGGACATTAATAAAAAAAATAAAGGTAGAGCAATAACAGCAAAGTTAAATGGTATCCAATGGAATAGACATAAAACCAGGTTAAAAAAGTTACAAATTCACAATTCAATAGCGAGAAGTTCTGTTACATATGGAGATTAAGCATGGAAATTCAACAAAAACTTATGTCGATGGAAGTTGATGTATCATGGAGAGCAGAAAGATGTTCAAAATTGAAATATATATATATATATATATATATATATATATACAAATGAAGTCACACGAGAAAAAAAATGCAATAGTTGATTACGTAACATATAAGCAATTAAATTTCTATGAATATGTACGATGAATGCAAGAAGAAAGGTTACCCAGAAAAAAAAACATTGAAATGGTTTCCACCTGGAAGAAGAGACAAAGGAAGACCTGGAAACTCATGGATCCAAGAAATAAGAACAGGAATTATAACAAAAGAAATTATGACAAGAAGACTGGAGGATATGGAGTGGACAGATAGGGACGAGCGGAGAAGGAAAATAAAACTTTAGGCAAAGAAAGATGTGTAAATATTGAAAATCTGCATATAGATAAGTTCATTAATATTACCACTATTATTATGATTATTATTATTATTGTTATTATAATAATTATTATTATTATTAGTATTATTATTATTATATATTATTATTATTATTATTATTATTATTATTATTATTATTATTATTATTATTATTATTATTATTATTATAGATGAAACAGTTTTGAATTTAATCTGTCAAATATAAACATTTAAATAAATTATTTTAAAATAATATTATCTTTAATTTATAATTCTTACAATTGGTGGTGTTGCTTCCACGTATTATATTCTTACATAATTATTATTGTCGCTATGCAATAATAAACATTTAAATCAAAAGCTTTTAAAGAATGCAGCAGTTCAATGCATCATACATCGGCTCAGAGCTACGGGACCTGCTCTGGTTTGAGTCTCTAAGAGGATTTTCTCATGGAACTTCAGTCTGTATGTAACCCATGACCATCCAGAATCGTGTCAATTTTGGTGTCTTTAATAAAGTGACTCCAGGTTGAGAAAACTAGCTCTAGCAGGTTGAGACTAGAACCACTGACCACATGTCGTCTCCTAGGTGAATGGCATAAGTGGGTACCCGGCAGCTAATAGTTTAGTTTAAAGAATAAAAAGGCTTAATTTTAATAATGAGCATCACAATGTTATAATGATCTCACTATGATGGTCGTCCGTTTATATATTTAAGCGGGTGCTGCGCGACAATGCTTCACATGTGGAATAATAATAATACTTTCTTTTATCTGGCAGAGTTAAGGTCATAAGGCCTCTTCTTCCACTCAACCAGCGAATAGTAGAAATATACAAAAATTACATATTTATTAAAATTTTAAGATATTATTAAAATACAGTTTACACGAAAGACAGTGGTGATGTGATCTAAACCTAGCTAATACAAAACAAAACATGCAATATAATGAAATTAAAATAATTTAAAATAAAATTAAGTAAGTAAAGCTTCCTAAATGATTATTTATAGAATGCTGTATATAGTTGTTAAGCACTTAATGTTTTCATTGTGTCGAACTTAGCATATCAGTTAATTTGGATTTAAATAATGATGGCGTTTGACAGTCCCTGACATGACTGGGAAGTGAGTTCCATTCTCTAGTCATAGATATTGTATAAGATTCAGAGTATAAATAGACATGTTCTGTGCTGTGGCAGGGATTATGACGGGATGCTACGGTGAGTGAGTTTTGCGTATGTGCCACAAGCGGCGCTAGTGTAGAAGTAGCCTAGTGACATCTAATATCATGTACTGGTACTATACGGAAAAAGAAGAAGAAGAACTATACTACTATAGCACCTCTGGTGTCAGAAATTATGAAACAGGTAGATGAAAAACAGCGCCATCTGTTAGCCAAATTTGAAATTACATTGTACAACAGCGCCCCCAAACGTCTAATTATGAAATTACATGTAACCAGCCACTTTTTTATTATATAACATATATATATATATATATATATATATATATATATATATATATACACATATATATATACACACACACACATATATATATATATGTTTATACATGTGCATTTATATTACAAGGAAAATGGAATGGGAAATGATGGAGAATGAAATGTAAAGAAATGTGTTAAATTATATTTATTCATTTCAAATTAAGAAAATGCATTATGAGCTCTTCCACAAACATACATTTGGCTTACTCTACACTTCTCTCACACATTTTATGCAATACAGTATACAATATATATAAAAAAACATCTGTACAATAATAAATTAATAAACCTATTCTGATTGTTCTAAAATCAAATTGTTAACGACATGAGTTCTGTGCTAAGTTCCAGTTGTAATGTAAACAAACTTGCATAGGATATTACTTCACCACCATTATCTATTGTGATAACCATGCTGCCACTTCACCTGCCATGACTTAAATGTGAACGGAACTGTCATCAATAGAAACATTGTTTTTAGGCATCATTGTATATTATAGGAAATAAGATAAAATTGTACCAATAATTAGGAACTTACATTTCTTCTTTATTTATTTATGACTAAAAATTATATATACCTTATCCGCTGTTAGAATGATCTTAACATAAACAAATGCTCCACAATTACTGTCATATTGAAGGGGAGCACATGTGTGAAGTATATAATTCATTTTTGAAAAATAAATTATGCACTATGACTCAAATTGCATTTGCCACAAATTCATCACACTTATCGAAAGCATATTGCACACACTTCCTTTTTTTACTGGGAGTTACAACCTTACTACGTGTTTTCTTCTTTCCGAGCACTATTATACTTACACATGACACACCGGTAACATCACATGTTAAATTCACTATAACGTTTCCTCGAAGTTCTAGATACTTTTCACTAAAGTTGTGAAATACATTTAAAATAAGTTTTTTTTACCACTAGTCGAAAGTTTGCCAGACTTTGTTTTACAATTTTAGATGGCAACAGAAGACTCAACACTTCAGCCATGTTGTTGACTAAAGCATGACTCAAATACATCATGCATATGTACTGAACTATTTTAAGTTGTCATTATTGACTAGATATATTTTAGAATATTTCCTGTGTTTTGAATATTATTATTGTCATTTAAGAAGAATAACAAGTATTTTCAGACGATGTATTTTTAATTTAATGGAGGTAACTACTTTTCCGTATACTTATTGCTTCTACATTGTATGTCGGTGTCAATAACCAATGAAAAGCGAGCAGGTCACATGGTTTTGTTTTGACGAGGATCACTTTAAGAGCAGATAGTATATTGGTCTATGTGCTTACCTAATCCGTTCTTTATGCATTTTCCATGATGTCAACAAATCTTATTTAAAATTTCATTACGAGCAAAATATATGCCCTATGCTGACTCACCTGTAAATTCTGTTATCACAACCTCAAATAACTAATGTAGCACAATTTTCACTGAACTGTTTGTAAATAATTTTATTATTATATAGAACCGGCCATTTTAAACAACTGAAATTCCAACGTATTCTGCATGCGTAACAATATAACAATGTTCATATGATTAATTACAATTTTAAAATTTTCCAATATAAATTATATATACATGTGCTAGATAATACTTTTATTTTCTTTATTTCAAGTGTTATAAAGAGAACTATATTTTCTTACATGCTCAAAGATAAAATAGTTATTCGACCAACGAAAACACAGTTACATCTTGTTTTTTTTTACATTACAACTGGAAATAAATCGGCAGAGCAGCACTAAAGCAGCAATGTTAAAGCAACGACATTTATATGACCACGAAGGCAGTGTGATGTGTACATGAGCTAGATGGAATGTGATGTAAACTATGGCTTTATCTCACTTAACTTTAACTTCTTTCCTACACAATTTTTACAAATAATAATTATATCATAAGTAATAGCGTAGTTTATATTACGAGGCTTCAAGTTGAAAATATTAAGTCAACAATGTAAAATGATTACATTATAAGCAAATTTTGGATGTCATTTTATGTCCAATATGCATTTTTTTTTTTTTTACTTTCAGTGACATGGATTTATTTAAAATCTTAGCAGAAATTATGATTTTGTATTAATTGTGATAAAATAATAAGTACTTTTTTATGACTTCCTCAATGAAAATTTATTTTTATTCCAAAAACTTCATTAAATTTTAAAATCATAAAGCCTTTCAGAACCTATGTTTCATCTTCGGCACGTAATTTGGTACCAAATGCCTTACAAAACACATTTCGTTTTCTGCTTGAAGATGAAACATGTTTTGAAAGGTCTTCATGATTTCATTTCTTGAATAAAAATCAATTCAAATTCAGGAAGATGGATTAAAACAAGGTACTTATATTATTATTTAAAAATAATTAATACATAACCTCATTGTGTTAACAATAAATGTTAAATACAAAGTATTGAAAATTATGATCAATGAACCTAGCTCATAATCAAATATCAAAATAAAATTGTCCACAATGGGCAATCTGCAACCATTTTGTTTACACAAAAATAATTCCACTCTCGGTTGTTAAATTTACCATAGTTTTTGATGCTAGTCCCTTCGCTGTTATTGAAGTAAGTGAAGAAATAAGTGCTAGTTACTTATGAAACCTAACTGTTTAATCAAATAAACTTTAAGTAACAACAACAACTTTAAGTAACAAAAGTATTTCATTCTAGCACTGAATTATTCAGAAAATGTGTCCTTGCATTAATCAAGATTATAAAATTACTAAATATGACACATTAATATAATAAGGAATTTAAATATAATTTACTTGTTACATTACGAGAATATTTATTTGTTACAATGTCTTTACATTTATACATGGTAATTTAGTGTAATGAACGTGCAGGCAGATCGAACGGATGTTTCCATTAAGCGCAGTGAGAATTTTTTCTAAGTCCCAGGCAGACACCTTGCACATGCACCAACAAACGCAAAGCGGTTTACTCTATGGAATAATGCGATGCAGCCAACATTATACATGCTATTTAACAAACCTTAAAGTTAACCTAATGCAATTTAAGCACTGTAACCTATGAAAGAATGCAATGCCAAAAATAAATAGTAAGTTCTGAAATTCTAAAGTTCATATTCTATATTGGCTGAACTGTTGTATAGAATATTCGTTCAAATCAATATGGCTGCCACGTCTTCATGTTACATATATAGTTAAATATCATAGAAAAATATGTTGAAATAATCGTTACTTAAAATTGTAAAATTTATTGTAAATAGTGGGAAACAATTTTAAAATATAACCTGTTGGTGCATGTGCGTGGTAGGTTTCTACCTGGGACATAGAAAAAATTAGGAAAAACTGCACTTAAACTAGCGTGAAATATTTTCAAAGTCCTATAGAACAACAGTGCGCATGCGCCAGAATTTATAGAGCCAGCAATAACCCACAATCGATTATCATCCTCGATTACTATCCGTCGCTATGAAACTTAAATGACCAATATATGCAATAAATCCCCAAATCTATGTTAAAAAATATATTAATAATATTAAAATTACCAAACATTTATTAAAAATGGGTGTACACTTACTTATCACTCCCTAACGCTGATCCAACCAGCGATAACCCAAAACAGCGATAGAAAAATCATAGACTAAGGAATATACTCTGTGGAGAAAATAGCAGTTAGCATCACAATATTGACTAACAGTTCATAACATTGTGATTTGCATATTAAAATAAATACTTCAAAATTATAAAAATTGTTTGAAAGAGTTTAAAATATTAAATAATGTTAGTAAATACAGAAGATGAGCTATAGTTTACAACACTATAACAAAAATCAAGCGCTAGTAGAAGTGCAGTTGAGCCAAAAATTCTCACTGTGCTTAATGGAAACATCAGCCAATCGAACTATATTGAGGCCATGTGCAGTCCCAGTTAGAAAAGAAAAAGATGGAATGGAACACTGAACAAGAGGTTAATTACATCACTAGCACTATCGAACTGATTGGTTCATGGGCACGTGGACTAATGTTTTCCAATCATCTCCTGAATAATCTACTTCCCTCAAATCTAGGTTAATGTTATTCTCCCACCTCATTCTTGGTCTACCAACTGGGAGTTTTCCCACTTGTTTTCCTACAAAGAAGCTTCATTGCCCCTCTTTCATTCCCTATTTGTGCCACATATCCTGTTCATTGCAGTCTCCACGAAATGATTCACACACAGCCTTTCTCTCTGGGGACACTTGCAGCAGTCTTACATCTGTCTTCCAGACCGCAAAATCTTAGCCATTTCGAACACCTGAAATTTGTTAAAAGATCATTTGTGTTACAACGTACTAGCATTGAAGTTTTGCAATGAAACTCATAACATATTTTTTACAATTATTAAATATGTATCCATCTACTCAAATTGTCACATTGAAAGCTTTATATATATTACCAATTTTTAAATATATAATTATTTAAAAATATATTATTAAAATATATATAATTAATTTTAAAATATATCATTACAATTATCTTAAAATGTTATCTTTTCCCAGCAAATTATCGTTGAAAATAGATTCATCTTAAAAAATGATTAATATATGAACATGAATAATTTTAATATTAACGTATTTTTATATTAAATATTAAATATGGCATATACGAATTAAACAAAAACTTATTTTTAAATACCAAAACAAGTAATTTTAACTCAAATATTTCAACTTTCGAAATATAAATATATTGTAAATAAATGTTTCAAAATGTCTGAACTGTTATACAGATTTTTTTAAATAAAAATATTTTGAATATATATAATATTCATATAATACAAATAAATACCTGTTAAGTTCTCGAGTGAAGCAGAAAAGTGGTTTGCCTCTTCCAATATAATTCTTGCAGCCTTGGTGCACAACATTTCAAAAGCATTTTCGTTGTTTCAAGGACAGATAAAATTCATTAATAACGTAATGGCTGACCATAGAGAACCGATAGCTGACCGGGATGCGTGCCTTGCGCCTCGCAATTTGCATTTGTTTTTTTTTTTTTTACTTTCAAATTCTGCTACAACGCCCAAAGGCGCCAGCGGGATTGAGCTACGGACGCCACATAACGTAGTTACGTTACCAATTGTAGATGACTCTGTACCAGCCGTGGCATCCCGTCATAATCCCTGGCTGTGGTATCAAAATTAAAGAAGAGTCTTGTGGTCTTGTTCGGTAGTCGGCATCTTTGTATTAAATTATATATAACAGCTGCGGGGAAAAGAAGCGAGCCACTGGACAACCACTATAGTGATGCTAAGCAAACTATTCATAATTTGAAGGTTGCACATGTTTTAATTTCAATTATCCTTAACAATGATATATGCAGTATATTATTAACAAGCAATTAAATGATGATAAATGCAATTTAAAATGTATTCAATATTTACATGAAGGAGGAATCGTTTGTCCTTTGTCTATGTATAAATCACAGCTGTATCAGTTAAAGGATGAACCTGTTTGTATTTAATCTGTGACATATTAATATTTAATCGAATTAATTTAAATTGTTGTTTTTAAATTTCACATTCCACGTCATTGCATTGTAACGTTACTGTTAATACGTCACCATTATTGTTATCGCTGTAACAATGCTATTTGTTATCGCGATGCAACAAGACGAATTGTATTCAACATTTAATGAAATAATGTTAATTTCCAAAACGCTTGTGACAAAATAAAGTGGTCAACAAAAAAAAAATCATCTCCAACACATAGAGAATAAAATTAGAGTTATCAACAAAAAGAAAATAATTTTACCATCAAAAGCGTGGGGTGCTCTATATCAATTAATATATTTGATAATAAACATATATTGGTAAAAGTAAGCTCTCTAAGAAGAAAATGTAAAAATCATAAAAATCACCCCACGCTTTTGATCGTAAAATTATTTCTTTTTGTTGATAACTCTAATTTTATTCTGTATGTGTTGGAGATGATTTTTTTTGTTGACCACTTTATTTTATCCCAAGCGTGTTGGAAATTAAATTTATTCTTCATTTTTTAGTTTTCTAATAAAGCGTGTTCTCTTAGTTTTTTAAAACTATTATTTATTTTTTATTTTTTAGTTTTAATATTTTACAGAATAAGATAAAAATGTAAATATCTTTAAATTCGATACTATTGTAGTATGAGCTAAAAGTAATACTCTTCTATAAAAAAAACCCTCCCACACGGATTTGAACCAGCGACATATAGATTACTGAAATTACACTGCCCTAAAAAATTAGGAGATATTGTAGAATACCTATTAAGACTATGTTTTAGGAACACTATTAGATGCAATCGCTTTCTATTACTCCAAAAGAATGTCAACAAGAGTTTAAAGTCATTACGTAACAACCTCTGTACTACACCAGATGTCAAAGAGATCCTGATTAGGAATATGGCAAACAAACAAAGCAACATTAACATGGGTGAAAATGTTTCTTTAGTGCGGTGTATGGTCTCCTCGAACGGCCAGCACTGCCTCACACCTGTGTGACATTGATGCAATGAGGTTAGAAATGAGTTCTTGGGGGATACGTGGCCACTCTTCCATAAGAGCAATGTGCAGTTCTGGAACAGTTGTGGGAGGTGCTGGTCTGCCTGCAATGCACCTGCCTAATGCATCCCACACATGCTCAATCGGATTTAAGTCCGGGGAGGAAGCTGGCCATTGCATACGCTCGATACCCTCCACTTCCAGCATGTCGTCCACCAAGCCAGTTCTGTGGGGTCGTGCATTATCGTCCATAAAAAGAAAATAATCACCTATGGTATCAGCATAAGGCACGACAAAAGGTCGGAGAATCTCATCTCTATACTTTACCGTAGTCAAAGTACCACCTTGGATGACGTAGAGGTCCGTACGTCCACCACTACTGACTCCTGCCTACACCATCAATCCACCGCCACCATATGGGGATCTTTCACGTACAAAAGCTGGATTGTTTCGTGTCCCTTTTTCTCTCCAGGTGAATACACGCCGACTATCACATTCCATGTTGAATCGCGACTGATCAGAAAAAAGAACTGATCTCCATTCAGCATGCCTCCACCCACGATGTTCCTCCGCCCAGTTTTTTTGCGATCTCTACGGTGTTGTGGAGTTAACCTGGTACACACCATGGGCCTACGGCATAGAGACCACTTCCATGCAGTCGATTAGAGACAGTTTGAGTTGACACCCTGCGTCCTGTTGCTGTTTGAATTGTATTCGCAGTTGAGTTGCATTCTGCTGTCTATTCCGACGGGCTGTTAACAAGAGGTAACGGTCATCCCTTGCTGTTGTTTCCCTTGGTCGACCTTGTCCGGCTCTTCTGTGAACAGTATGTTCTTTGAAAATGATTCCAAAGACTGGAAATCACGCCTTGAGACACCCCAATGGCTTGTGCCACCTCTTGTTGTGTCTGTCCAGCTTCCATCCTTCCTATGACCATCCAAGCCATTCGTTCAGGTAAATCACGTTGTCGAGTCATCACTGTCCCTAAGGCAAGTCATTCACTAACTGAAACCCTAAACAGCAACAAAACATTCACCCCCACACCACCCTTTCACATCAACAGTACAGACACTGCCCTCTGGTGTGGTACCGAGGTTACGTAACAACTTCAAACTCTTATTTACATTATCTTGGAGTAATAGAAAGTGATTGCTTCTAATACTATTCCAAAAAACATAGTCTTAATAGGTTATTCTACAATATCCCCTAATTTTTTTTAGCAGTGTATATACCACAAAGAGTTCACTGCTCTACTAACTGAGCTCTTACAATGATTGACTAAAAACTCGACAAGTCCGCAACCTATTATACCAGATTTCATTTTTTGATTTTCGGATGATTCTGGCCAGGATTTTAGAAACAAGATATGAAATTATTGTATTGTCACGGGTCCTCTACACGTATACAAAGTTTCAAGTCGATCCAATGTTTCTAAGTGGGTGAAATTCGCGTTTAAAATTCCGTTACATTGATACAAAAACACGTTTTTTGATTTTCTGATGATTATGGCCAAGATTTTAGAAAATAAGTGTGAAATTATTGTATTGTGACGGGTCTTCTACAAGTATACAAAGTTTCAAGTGTATCCAATGTTTCTAAGTGGGTGAAAATCGCGTTGAAAGATTCCGTTACATTGATACAAAAACACTATGTTTTTATTTTCTGATGGTTATGGCAAGGATTTTAAAAAATAAATATGAAATTATTGTATTGTCATGGGTCCTCTACAAGTATACAAAGTTTCAAGTCGATGCGATGACTTTAAGTGGGTGAAAATCGCGTTGAAAAATTCCGTTACATAGAGAGATAGATAGATAGATATAGATAGATAGATAGATAGATAGATAGATAACAGGCCTTGGCCTAATACTTGGAAGGAAGAAGATAGATAGATAGATAGATAGATAGATAGATAGATAGATAGATAGATAGATAGATAGAAAGATAGATAGATAGATAGATAGATAGACAGAGATAGATACAGATA
Source organism: Diploptera punctata (assembly GCA_030220185.1). Lineage (NCBI taxonomy): Eukaryota > Metazoa > Arthropoda > Insecta > Blattodea > Blaberidae > Diploptera > Diploptera punctata. Next base: position 119,670 of record JASPKZ010008118.1, on the reverse strand, counting down.
GATAGATAGATAGATAGATATATAGATAGATAGATAGATATATATAGATAGATAGATAGATAGATAGATAGATAGATAGATAGATAGATAGATAGATAGATAGATAGATAGATAGATAGATAGATAGATAGATAGATAGATAGATAGATAGATAGATAGATAGATAGATAGATAGATAGATAGATAGATAGATAGATAGATAGATAGATAGATAGATAGATAGATAGATAGATAGATAGATAGATAGATAGATAGATAGATAGATAGATAGATAGATAGATAGATAGATAGATAGATAGATAGATAGATAGATAGATAGATAGATAGATAGATAGATAGATAGATAGATAGATAGATAGATAGATACAGGTCAAGCTAATATAAAGCGAGTAATAATGAAAATTGTCTTTGTATTTATGCAACGAATTCTTTTAAGACGATTTTCACCCACTTACAGACATTGGATAGACTTGAAACATTGTGTACTTGTAAAGGGCCCGTGACAATACGATAATTTCATATTAATTTTCTAAAATCCCAGCCAGAATCATCAGAAAATAAATAAATAATAGTTTTAAAAAACTAAAAGAACACGCTTTATTAGAAAACTAAAAAATTAAAAATAATTTTAATTTCCAATAGGCTTCGGATAAAATAAAGTGGTCAACAAAAAAATCATCTCCAACACATATAGAATAAAATTACAGTTATCAACAAAAAGAAAATAATTTTACCATCAAAAGCGTGGGGAGCTCTATTTCATTTAATATATTTGATAATAAACAGATATTGGTAAAAGTAAGCTCTCTAAGAAGAAAATGTAAAAATCATAAAAAGCACCCACGCTTTTGATGGTAAAGTTATTTTCTTTTTGTTGATAACTCTGATTTTATTCTATATGTGTTGGAGATGATTTTTTTGTTGGCCACTTTATTTTATCCCAAGCGTATTGGAAATTGAAATATTTTTAATTTTTTAGTTTTCTAATAAAGCGTGTTCTTTTAGTTTTTTCAAACTATTAATTATCTTTTATTTCTTAGTGTTAATATTTTACAGAATAAGATAAAAATGTAAATATCTTTAAATTCGATACTATTGTAGTATGAGCTTAAAGTAATACTCTTCTATAATAAATAATAGTTTTAAAAAACTAAAAGAACACGCTTTATTAGAAAACTAGAAAATGAAAAATAATTTTAATTTCAAACACGCTTGGGATAAAATAAAGTGGTCAACAAAAAAATCATCTCCAACACATATAGAATAAAATTAGAGTTATCAACAAAAAGAAAATAATTTTACCATCAAAAGAGTGGGGTGCTCTATATCAATGAATATATTTGATAATAAACAGATATTGGTAAAAGTAAGCTCTCTAAGAAGGAAATGTAAAAATCATAAAAAGCACCCCACGCTTTTGATGGTAAAATTATTTTCTTTTTGTTGATAACTCTAATTTTATTCTATATGTGTTAGAGATGATTTTTTTGTTGACCACTTTATTTTATCCCAAGCGTGTTGGAAATTGAAATTATTTTTCATTTTTTAGTTTTCTAATAAAGCGTGTTCTTTTAGTTTTTTAAAAACTATTATTTATTTTTTAGTTTTTTGTTTGAATATTTTACAGAATGAGATAAAAATGTAAATATCTTTAAATTCGATACTATTGTATTATGAGCTAAAAGTAATACTCTTCTATAAGGAAAAAAACCTCCAAGCCGGATTTGAACCAGCGACGTATGGATTACTGAAATTATATACCACTAAAAGTTCACTGCTCTACCAACTGAGCTCTTACAACGATTGAATAAAAACTAGACAAGTCCGCAACCTATTATACCAGTTTTCATTTTTTTGATTTTCGGATGATTCTGGCCAGGATTTTAGAAACAAAGTATGAAATTATTGTATTGTCACGGGTCCTCTACACGTATACAAAGTTTCAAGTCGATCCAATGTTTCTAAGTGGGTGAAAATCGCGTTGAAAGATTCCGTTACATTGATACAAAAACACTTTTTATGATTTTCTGATGATTATGGCCAGGATTTTAGAAAATAAATATGAAATTATTGTATTGTCACGGGTACTCTACAAGTATACAAAGTTTGAAGTCGATCCAATGTTTCTAAGTGGGTGCAAATCGCGTTGAAAGATTCCGTTACATTGATACAAGAACACCTTTTTTTGATTTTCTGATGATTATGGCCAGGATTTTAGAACACAAATATGAAATTGTTGTATTGTCACAGGTCCACTACAAGTATACATAGTTTCAAGTGGATCCAATGTTTCTATGTGGGTGAAAATCGCGTTGAAGGATTCCGTTACATTGATACAAAAACACTTTTTTTTTTATTTTCTGATGATTATGGTAAGGATTTAAGAAAATAAATATGAAATTATTGTATTGCCACGGGTTCTCTACAAGTATACAAAGTTTCAACCTTTGACATATCTACACTTCCAAACATTACTATAAATAATATAATTATCCCTTATTCTTCTTCAGTAATAGATCTTGGACTACATCTAGGCGCAAATTTAACCTGGCAAACTCAAGTGAAACACATATGTAAAAAGGCTTTCTCCATCTTACATTATCTTAGACCTTTAAAGAATTTTCTCCCAGTTTCGTTAAAACAAATCCTTGTGCAGAATCTTGTGTTACCACACTTCGATTATTGTGACATTATATATAATGATCTAAACAATGACTTGTCGCAGAGACTGCAGCGTGTTCATAATGCTTGCGTTCGATTCATTTTCAATATCCGCCGTTATGACCATATTTCCGAACACTTTAATAACCTCTCTTGGCTCCGTCTTACTGACAGACGTAAATTGCACTCTCTTTCACTGCTTTTCAAGCTTCTGAATTCCTACATCCCTACCTACCTGGCGTCCAGATTTGAGAAGTTATCATCTTACCACAATATTGACACTAGATCACAAGATAGCAGTCTGCTAACAATTCCTCTTCATAGCACTTCCTCTTATTCTACTTCCTTCACAGTAGCCTCTGCCCGCTCCTGGAATCTCCTTCCTCAAGATATCGGGGGTTGCCGCACACTTGGTACCTTTAAGTCACGCTTATACAGTTACATGTTGTCTAATAATTAATTTTTCTCTATTTATTTAATTTTATACTATGCCATTAATCTTTTCCTCCTATGTTTATATATCTTGTACATATTATATATTCAATTCGTTAAATTTAGAGTAAATCAAATTACATTATAAATATTAATTGTATTGTATTCATAACTTGTAAACGTTTTATATATATATATATATATATATATATATATATATATATATATATATTGTAATTTAGATTTAAGACTATTTTTTTTTTTGTATTTTTTTAAACCTGGTTGAGTGGTAGACAAGGCCTTAAGGCCTTAACTCTGCCAGGTAAAATAAAGCTATTATTATTATTATTATTATTATTATTATTATAATGAACGTAAATATTTCCAAGAAAGATGTTATTATTTTAGTATTATTTATAATTTTCAAGACACCATCGTCCAAAAAAATATGTACTACAAATGTTTGTGATGTGTTTTACAGAATCTCGGAAATTAAAAACCTTGCAAGCACTCGGTTTTTAATCGTTTCCTTGCTTCTGTAAAAAACCGCTTCCCAACGTCGCATATTAATTTACTATTGCGAAATGTATCTGCATTTAATAATATTATTTATTGAACGTAAGGAAAAAGCTCCATATCGATTTAGATATAAAATTCCTGCAAGTTTCCTCATGTTTAAATAATCGTAAGCACAGTTTCATTTTTTTTAAGTTACATTATGTTACATTTTCTGTCAATATGACATTGAGAATGCAATATGCATGCGATTAGAGCATTCTTTTATTTTCCTTCCTCTTAGACGTGAAATCGATCTTCCTAGACTAGAGCTTATCATGCTCGCTTCTGGTTTTAAAGTTCACGGGAACGAACTCTGCCGGTGTTTATGGATTTTTTTAGGACGTAAAAATCGTAAGAATATGTTCCTTCGGAAAGGACTAGAAACAGCGTCAACTGTCTGGATTTAGTGCACGTAAGATAATATCAAGCTTGTAAGAAAAGGTCTGACTGGTCTTTTCTTCCCTAAATTATAATTGCAACACTAATTAGTTTACCTTTTAAAGGCTGTCATTGATTATTAATTATGACATTTCGCTGATTGAACGTATTGGTTTGTTTAAACTTTTCTCCCGTAGGAGAGTCGCCTTTTCTACGGCTAAAGTGTTCCTCCTACCCTTTGATCTGTCTTCCACTATTTCTAACGATGAAGAGTTAAACTATCTCTTCCGAATTTGATGCTATTTCAAAGTTAAAATGTGTCTTCCTACATTGATGCTATTTGATGTTCTGTTCTGAATTCCTTCTTTGTGTGGTTTCTCGGCAAGATTGTCCAATCAAGGGCGAGCTAACAATAACTATGTAACTATACAATTGCTAGTTTAGTTTATTTAGTGTTAGAGAGGGAACTACATTTACTTGCTCGCCTAAAGGTAAAATCGTCATTCGACCAATGAAAATGCAGTCATGCATCTGCTTTGTTTACATCACAACTGGAACTTAGCTCGCAATTAGCATAGATGTTAAAGTTAGATCTCTCATAATAAATGCAATTAAGTTGAATACAAAACTTTACAAACGAAAAATTGTTAGAAAATGCGTGTTCTATGTTATTGTAGTGTGTAATTACAATTATATATGTATGGTGACCAGCTCCGTGGCCTAGTGGTTAGAGGTTCTGACTACAGTTCATGAGGTCTCGGGTTAGATCCCCGGTCGGAGCACTGTAATTTTTTCCTATGGTCACCAATGGTCTGGATGTGAACTAAGTTTAGTTTTAAGGAGTTCGTTATTATTAATCACCAACATGTCATCGTGGAAACGTAACTCCGTCTTCCATGCGCCCCTTCTGAAACTTCAGTTAAGATTTAAATAGCCTGTCCAAAATTTATTTTAATGCAGTTGACAAAGTAAGGAAAAGTTAAGATCTCTATTAAAAAAAGTAAACTCAAACAAAATAGAATACAGCTCGGATAATTAGCGTCCAATTCTAATACAGGCGTCAATGGGCTGACGAATTTTAAGCAGTGGTCTCTCTTTTTTTTGGGGGGGGTTAGGATATTTTACCAGTTGTAAGTCTATGATACAGAATCCATGGTCTTATAGGAGTATACATTTGATATCTCTAGAACATGGAGCTGGCCCATTGCTAAAATGTCCAACCTGGAGGACCAGGTTCTTCTAGCCTTTAGATAATCAACACTGGGTTATAAGACAGCAGCTGTTAGTTTTGATTCTCTTTGGGTAAAACAACAGTAATAATATAATAGTAAATATGAAATTGAATAACAGTAATTATTTATTTCCAGGTTTACAATATACATTCAAATGTTTGTAGTTTTCCTAATTTTTTCAAAGATCAGTTTGATTGTAATATTAGTATTTAAATATTTCTAACAATTCTTCGACTTATTCGTGAAAACAAACAAAATCACATTGTCAGAGGTCTGTAAATATTAGTGCAACAAATAGTATTTATAATAATTTCATGTGCATTTTCAATTATACCACTGGATATGTGCTGGATATTATGTTTAAAGTAATGTTCACAAGATATCTGAAAGTAGAGCAGGTTACACTTTACATTAGAACAAAACAGAAAGTTTTTAACTGTGTTGTTATGCATATTTCTTAATAATTATATTAAAACAACAATTGTTAGGAAATCCCACCAAAACAGTTGGGATCGATATGTATCTAATCTAGAACATGATCTACATGGACGACAATGGACTGCTTATAGAACAATTAAATATTTAAATAAATCAGAAAAAGAAGCTGCATATATACCTACATCAATATCAGAACAACATTGGATAGAATATTTCAGAGACCTGTGGTACAACGAGAATGAAAACGAAGAAGAACCAAAATGTGAGAATTTGAAAGTAGATAAAATACAAATGGAAGAACTGGAAGAATCGCTCAAATTAACAAATAATAGAAAAGCTAGCGGATCAGATGACATCAATTCATAACTAATTAAATATGCAGATATATTCTTTAAATTAAGATTCTTGAATTTTCTTAATATGTGTTGGGAGAATCATAATATACCAGCAACATGGAGGCAAGGTATAGTAAAACCAATTTACAAGAAAGGAGAAAGAAACCAACCATCTAATTACAGAGGCATTACCCTCCTAAATAGTGGATATAAAATCTATGCTAGAATAATAGCAAAACGAATACAACGAATTACTGAAGTAACACTAGCATAAGAACAAAACGGGTTCCGAAAAGGAAGATCTTGTACCGATGGAGTATTTGCCCTGAATCAGATAATAAGCAAAAGACAAGAAAAAAACCTAGAAACGCATTTGTTATTTATAGACTTAGATAAGGCATTTGATCGAGTAAACAGGGAAATATTATGGAATGTCCTAAAAGAAAAAGGCCTCCCTATTCAGATTATAGAAACTGTTAAGAGCTTGTACTATGGAACAAATATTTGTATTGACCCACAGCTGACTAAAAATAAGACATTTTTTCAAATAAACCAAGGAGTACGACAAGGGTGTTCACTCTCACCTATATTATTTAATATTTATATGGACGATATCCTAAAAGAATGGAAGAAGGTTTTAACTAATGAAGGAATATTAATCGATAATAAAGATAAAATAAATGCTTTATTATTCGCTGACGATGTTGTACTTTTAGCAGAATCTGAAAATGAGCTCCAAATGTTAGCATATAAATTTAAATGAATAGCCAATAGATATAATTGTAAAAATCAATAAATAAGTCTAAAGTAATGGCATTTATTGGTAAATATGGAATTAGATCAAAAATTGTACTGGATAACAAAATAATAGAACAAGTATCACATTTCCAATATTTAGGATGTGATATAACTTACAGAGAAAATAAAGATATAGAAAATAAAGTAAATAAATTCCAGGCTATTTGTGGAACCATAAAAAGAACCTTAGGTCGGAAAACAAGGAAAGATACGAAACTTAAATTATATAAAACAATGGTTGTTCCTTTGTTGTTGTATGGAAGTGAAAATTGGATAATGAAATCAAGGGATAAAAGCAGGACACAGACTGCAGAAATGCTGTTTTTACGTAATGTGAAAGGATGCACAAGAGCGGATAGAACAAGGAATGAAACTATACGAGAAGAATTAAATATATATAAAATTGAAGATAAAATCAGCGACAATAATAAGAAATGGACAGAACACTTAATGAGAATGAACAACGAAAGAATACCAAAAATAACCTTCCTGTATAATCCCAGAGGAACAAGAGATGTTGGCCGACCACGTAGAAGATGGACTCCACTTTTAACTTCGCCGGAACAGGCTGCATAGCCTAAACCTTGTAGTAGAAGAAGAAGAAAACAACAATTGAGTAAATATTGGTAATTTAAAAACATAAACACATTAAGAATTAAAATGTAATCTTTACCTATACATGTATTATTAACGGTTGTCCCTTTGTTGTCATCAGTCTCGCCGTACATATCCGCACGCCTACGTAAAGAAATCTGCTTCCTGCATGACTTTACTGATATCGCGCCCCGACTGTTCCCGTTCCTAAACAATTCAATGGAAACATCATTCCAAGGAATACATTTTATATACATTTAATAATTTTCACAGTAATTCGTTTAAAGAGAGAGGAGGGTATTACTAATAAATACTGACGTTACATGTATGTATATAATAAGGCCTATGTATCCAGTACTCTGGTAGCATATAATGTGTACAGTCCAGATAATCTAACATATTTAATATTATATTTTGTCGTTTTTAAATAATCATATTTAAACTTGAAGTGTCCTCTGCAAACTGACTTTTAATTGTTTTTGGAATAAACTTTTATAACAACTGGGGAAAATAAAACATATACGTTGTAAACAGTGTTTATTGCAGGAAGTCACAACCGTTTTAATAGCAAATATTTAATGTAAAATTTCCTTCTGACTATTTCCATCATCATCTTAATGTCCTGCATCTTTTCTCTAAGATAATAAATCGAAATTCACAGGTCAAACAAATTATATATTAAATAGAACGAGGCTTGCTCTAAATATTTATTGAAAATATCGCATATTCATACGTACATTTGCTCACCTGCCGCCGACGTGGCTACTGTCGCATGTAGTTCAGCCGCCCAGTGCACAGTGATACAAAATGTCAAAGTACCGGAAACAATATAAATATTTACTTTACGATAGAGGGGAAAAATGTGAACAGTTTACTACGGAAGTGGATGAGGTAACAATCTGCCATAGAAATTAACCTTTGTACTAATTCTAATAGACATAATTTTGGAGACGTGAAATTAAGCGTTAAAAAACTGAACTTTTATTTAAATTTAGGTAAAACTATTAACACTTTTTCTAATAATTATTTTAACGCCACTCACTACGTATAACTGAGTTAAACAGACTTATGCATTCATACTATTGAACAGAACCTGAGGGACTGCGAGCCTGATAGTCAGACAGCCCGACTTCCACCCGACTTTAGCCCGAGATCCGTCCGACGTCCGCCCGACTCTTCCCGACTTCGTCCGACATCCGCCCGAATTCTACCCAATATCCGCCAGAATTCCGCAGAAATTCCGCCCAACATTCGCCTGACTTCCAGCATGATTTCAGCCCGACATCCGACAGTTGTACTTCCGCAGAACGTCTGCCCGAATTCCGCCCCACATCCTCCTGACATCCATCTGACATGCGCCCGACTTTCAGCCCTGGCTTCCGGCCACGACTTCCAGTCACGACTTCCAGCCGTGACTTCCAGCCGTGATTTCAAGACGTGACTTCCAGCCGTGACTTCAAGACGTGACTTCCAGCCGTGACTTCCAGCCGTGACTTCCAGCCATGACTTCCAGCTGTGACTTCCAGCCGTGACTCCCAGCCGTGACTTCCAGACGTGACTTCCAGACGTAACTTCCATCCCTGACTTCCAGCCGTGACTACCAGCCGTGACTTCCAGTCACGACTTCGAGCCACGACTTCGGGCCACGACTTCCGGCCCCGACTTTCAGCCCCGACTTTCAGCCCCGACTTTCAGCCCCGACTTTCCGCCCGACTTCTGCCCGACTTTCAGGCTTTGAATTTTCAACACAAGTAATAATGACAACAATACTTTTGTAGGTTATGGAGTGGAAGAATAAAGACGAATGTACAAGGAAAACACAACTCTAAGCACAGGAAGATGTGTAAACATTAAAAAATCTGTGAATAAATAAATTATAATAATAAATATTATTTTATAAATTAATACGCTTATATGTGATTCTAAATTAATATATTACTGAAGTATCTCGCAAATAGGTTGTTTGTTAAAATCTGTAATTAACTAATATTTTACACGTAACAACTAATTAAAAGTCTTCGCATCAATTATGCAGAGTCGGATATTCGTATACACTTGTAATTTGTTATCTTACGCATGTGGATGAATTTGTTAGCCAAATTGTGGCTTCCAGATTTTTGCCCACTTTTCCGCATTGTGAATCACTGTGCAGCGCTTGTATCTTCTTTCCTCACGTCGTCCCTAGAATAAGAATAAATTCTTAGTAGTTTTTTTTAATGTATCAAGTGTTGAGCGTACATAACAATATAACAATACTTTTCTGTTTTTAAAATTTAACAAAAATCTTACAACATTTTTTACTAAAAACGTGTGTTTAAAAATAAGAAGACTTACGTAATATCCAGCAAATAATAAAATGAACACTTAGGAGAAAAAGAAGAAAAAAAAATTAATCCGCTTCAAAACGCAGAGTCCCTATTATGACCCACCGCGCATGCTCGAGGTGCTAGAGCTGTGTTTCACGGGGTAATGCATTGTTAAATGTTTTAAATACGTTGTATTTGGTTTCAGTGGTCATAAATAGTTAAATATCAATAAAAGAGACATATTTGTAGATATTTACGATTGTTCGACAATATTACGCGATTTACGACATTTCGAATGAAGTTCAACTGTTTTTCTTTTTGCTAATTGTACATAGAGCTGATAATGTGTTTGTTTCATAAACAATGATTTTTATGTGTTGTATAATATTTACAAAAGTTTGTGATGAGAGGAAAAAACGTAGGTCTATATACATTAACGTTATTTTGAGTGAATTTTCGAATTCTTAAAGTCTTACAGATCTTATCTTTAACTTCAAATCATTTTTTAATAACTGGGTTCGTTCAGTTCAGAGAGTAAATCCTTATTTGCTGTGTAATATCACTTTCATTATATCGATAGAAAATCAAAATGAACAAATAAAAGCATTTGTTTATTTTAACAAATTATTAATGTATAAATATTAGACCGTAGAGTGTTTATTTTTTAATTTTTCGCAGAGATTTTAACTGCTGGTAGTACAATCACTCATTTTAATCTATTTGAAACTTATCTGTAGATTAGAGTGTTTCTTGGGTTTTGTAGGTCTCAGAAAGAAACAAAATACATCGCTCAGAACATGACTCTAAGTTTATCGCGCACTATGGCTGTTACAGGCAAATATTGACTGAAGATGTTACGAAATTTGAATCTGAAAGAATTGTATTGAGAACTGTTAACAGATTGTTTCCATAGGACGAATTGTTATAGGTTAAGTCATGCTTCAATACCGTCCTCAAGGGAAGAGATCTTTATGATGTTCTACAAAAGATAGACCAAGAATGCTTCACTGAAACCATTACAGGCTTTAGGCCTTTAACTTATTTGGAAGAACAAGAATAAGAAAATGATATAAATAAATATACACATATTGACTCTCAGCTAGTGGTTGAAGGTAATGTTGGAGCCGGTGTATACTGCACAGTACCCCCCTCTATACCATAGGAAATTACTGGATCAACTCAGATGGAAAAAATAAATAAACTTACATTCAATAGCTAAAATTTAAAAAAAGTGGTCTTTTATTCTGATTAAAAAATCATCACTCAGGCTTCGACACATAAAACCTCTCTCACGTTCTCATGTATCAAACATTCACAGACTTCCAAAATATCCAGAAAATAATTAAACTTCAATGGATTCCCTCCCGTTGTGGAATAAAAGCTAACGAAATAGCAAGCACATTAGCCAAGCCCGCAATTAATCATGTAACTACATCAACTCCTTGAAGTTACAGTCAATAGAAATGTAAACAAAAAATTGTACCAATGTTATAGAAATATCAGCTTGGAAGAAAATGAACACGCTTCTTGTAACTCACCACCTTGTATAAAATATGTTAAGGAAAAAATTCAGTTGCAGTATTGAAAATCTTAACTGGCCATGACCTCCTTGCATAACATCTACACCGACTTAATATCTTCCCATCACTTGGTTGTGTTTTGTGTTGTGATAGCGACAGTGTCATGAATTAGGACCTTATGAAACTAAGTACTGCTTTACAAAACCTCCAATTTAATCTGATGGCGAATTATAATGGGAAGTTTACCGTAAAGTGACTTTGCTCCTAATGTCAGGGCGTTAAATTTTATAAATTCATAAAGTTACTGTGACACTGAATACAGTGTGTTGTGGAATAAAAGTTGTAACGATTTATTTTACCAATAATCTCGATTAATGTTAAAATATAATCTGTAATATTAAGAACTGGATATTTTACTATCTTTAAATATTGTTCTCCTACAATGCACACATTATTTTTAACTAGGGTAAAATTGTAAGAAATTACGTTTATCACTCATTATTTTAGGGATTATGCTGTAAGAATTTTACGGTTTAGAAATTTGAAGTGCTGCATATTGACGATATCATCTTCGCTGTTCTGGGGATGACATGGTGGGCATGGATATGAAGAAAACCACGGTTGGGCAACATGGAGTGTGGTCGACGCTTCGATGGGTATACGGCTTCCGAAACGGATCAACCTGAAAACTGATGGTATTTAACTACATAAGAACTAAACCTTGGATGGGTGTACGTCTTCGGAAACGGACCACAGCGAAAACTCTATGTATTTTATTATATAAGACCTAAACCTGTGACTCGAACTTATCATTCCTTGATAATGGCATGTGGGATCATGCCGAAACGTCGGAATCAATGATCAGAGGCCGAAAGTGAATCCAAGACGGGGAAACCCCAAGAAAACTTTCATATTCATACTTATATCCACGAAAATGCGCAATATAACACACACACACACACACATATATATATATATATATATATATATATATATATATATATATATATATATATATAAAGTACATTTTTGTCTACTAAAAGTGTCATTAAGTTATAGTTTTAGATAAATTAGTATTGGACATCAAATAAATTGGAGGAAGTATTTATTCTATTCATCATCGTCTCCTTTCTTCATCTCCTTCTTCTTAGTGCTCTAGTCATTCTTGGTGCACTAGTTGTATTCACGCTCGCCTCTGGTGACAACACTTCACGTTATAAAACCCAGGTGGGTTCTGTGGATTTTTCAGTGTGTAAAACTCCATATTTCGGGTTCATTTGGAAGCGACCTGAAGATGTGAGTCCCCTGTCTAGATGTTCGGCAAGTAAAAGATCTTCAAGTCTCTGATCATAATTATTTTGGTCCTTTCGCGCCAATATTTGAATTGCGATGCTAACAATCTTGTTTGTTGAAGAGAGACATTCAGTTTAAACTAATATTATAATTCTAATCGAACAATTAGTTTATCCTTCTCAACTATATTTTTACCGACTTTATGTAGGCTAGTTCGTTTTCTTTCGTACGAGTTTTGTATGGACACGGATTAACAATAAACCCCTAAACTAGAGGACTAGGATTTCTTTTGAAGTTTCTGCGGAAAGAGATTATGTTCTTTGCGGCTAAGCTGTTACCATAACTTCCACTTGTAACGGTCCACCAACATCACATGGCCAATCTTCTTCTTTCACATTCGCCTTACGTTAAAGTTCAAGATTAAGGACTCTCCTGGCGCACCGCTATCATCATCCATCATATCAACGTAACCCCGCCTTCCAGGCTCCCCAACCTCACAAGTGGTTGAAATTACGGCAATTGCAGGAGAGAAAACCAGAAATGTCGAATTGACAACCTGGGGCATTGAATGTTTCTGTTCCTTGAATACCTAACTAACACAAATTGTTAGTGTGCAGCGTAAAGCAGGAGGTCTTGAGTTCAAGTCCAATTTAGGCAGACTTTTTTGTCTTTTGTTGCATTAAATACTGTAGCGACCAGAAATTCTAAATACATTAAGTTCAGTATCACATGAAACGTCGCGCGCAGTAACTGAGTGGTTACTTGGGACTAGTCTCCACGGGGGAACAAATGTTCTCATGGAATTTCGGTCAGTATGGGACCAACATCGTAAGGTATTTTGGTATCGACAATAAGTAGCCTCACCAGGTTAGGAAAAGCAGCTGTAATGTCTGGGGGGACCCAACATGTCATCCCTACACTGGGTGGTTGATCATCATGCTATGTGATTAACACATGCGGAAGCTGACTGGTAGGTCAAGGTACTGTTACAGCACGGACTAAATCCCAATATAATGTACTGTTAATTGAAGGAAAGTTTTAGTGAAGTACACTAATACAGTGACGCGGGGATTTACATTTTTTGAAACCAGTTAAACCTCTCACGTGATACATACCACAGTGGCACGACCTGTCGGGAGAGGAATTTTTACAAAGGATCACACTTAGTTTGACTACACAAGTACATGAATAAGTGATCCACCGAGACAACACAGCAATAAGACGAAACACATTATTATGACGGCCGATTGATGTTCCACAACTGTTTGCTCCCTAAAGTCTTCCGACATTTGTCTTATCGGGATTTAAAACTGACCAAAATGCGTGTCTAGCCCTTGATTGTCTATCTAGCTAGATTGGCTAGTGTGATAGAGAACTGTGGTTCAAATCGGTCCCGCGCCGTAGCCGAGCGCTTAAGGTAGGAAGCCTTGGCGCAGAGCTACGGGACTTGCGCTGGTTCGAGTCTCCATGGGGGAAGAAATTTTCTCATGGTATTTCGGCCAGTATGGGACCGGTGCCCACCCAGCATCGTGAGGATTGGGTAGCTACAATAAGTAGCGGTTCCAGGTTGAGGAACCAGCTATAACGGCTGGGGGACTCGACATGCTAACCACATGTCACCCCTACACTGGCTGTTGATCATCTACCTCTGTGATTAACACATGTGGATGTGAAGGGCCAGCAGCCGGCTGGTAAAAGGGCAACCGCTGAAAAAAGTGGAGAGACCCTCAATCGGAATCGGTTCAAATCGAAGTGTATGGAGATTCCTTTCTCGTTAGCTTTATTTTGTTATTCTGTTTTCAATTTACTCTTCACCGATCTTTAAACATTCAACCCCTGCAGGGCTATTGGTCTGCCAGACGATAATCGTGACACACTATGATGATGAGTCCCCTAGCTGTCAGATCCGCTACGAATTACAGATTTACAAATTCCTGACGATAGTTGGTGGATAGCAATACAACTGGAGAAAAGCAAAACTCCTTCCAATATGTTAATGCTCTGCACGTTTTCTGATTGTTTTAAAAAAACTCTAATTTTATGTATTTGTTATTATTATTATTGATACTCATTCAATTCTAAATATTTTTTCACAATTTATTCCCAGTATTTAAAATTATTTTATTGTACGACATGTTTTAATAAATCAAGTGTATTTTTGTCTCATAAGTTCTAAAATTAATAATTCAGTTAAATTTTATAAAAAATCATTAAATCTCCATAGATGATTACCGTATTTATTTCCATTTAATTTTTAATATATTTTATTTTTAAGAATTTTAATTTGATTTGCATTCGTTCCGTAATACACATGTTATATATAGATCACTTTTGCATGAGGATTTCATAGAAGTGACTAGAACGCATTTTCTGTAAAAAACACCTGCTATTTGACGTTAATTTCTTTGTTGTGAAATAATTGCAATCCATTTATTTTCTCCCTTATTTGTTTATAGAAGGTTGGTACTATATTCCTGTCTCTCTTACATTTGGAGATATTAATTAATTATAAATGTTCATATTGGATATTGCATTATTCACGGGCAGCCTTCGTACACTCATGGCTGCCAAATACGCTAAAATTTACATTATTCTCGATTCCTTGTCTCAATGTTTAAATAACGTTGCTTCAGACCCCAGACGCGGATCAAGTTTTGTGGTGTAACACCGTTCTGCCCGTCTGTGCAGAAAACTGCGTACATTTATCATAAGTAATGCCACGAGTGATTTACGAGTATCTAGAGAATTTGGAAATCAAGAGTGGCATTTGTTAGGACTATTTAACGAATAAAATTAAGCTGTTTACTCACAAATCATTATTTAACTATAGTTATTTTAAAATATTTATATACTTAATGTAAACGGCGATGTTTGAAAACAAATGAGAAGCGATAGATACGCTTCATCTGCTTCTTTTGTTTATCACTGCAACCAGATCATACTATTTATTGCCATAGGAACGCAATATTGTAAGAATGCTCTCTAGTGGAGAAAAAATGAAACACATCAAACTGTATATTAATTCATTTCTGATGTCGTATGACGTAAATATGACAATTATATTTTTCTGGATTGTTATCTGGGAAAAAATACATTTAAGAAAGTGCAAAGAGTGGTTTCTCTTTTTGGTGGTATAATCAATTGCTACAAATATTTTTATATTAACTCCCGCATGCGGCATGTGTTGACATTCATGCACTATATATACAATCTGGTAGCCGTATTTCTCACAGGCACAGTCACTGCAAAATAATGGTCAGACCTGTTCAGAATATTAAATAGGAGGCGCCTTCTTTAATATGGTAATTATAACGCTGATAAATATTTCGTGAAACACGACTCTGATTGGTTGTAAAACAGAAATCATTGAAACGTGATTGGCCATTGAGTCGCATTTGGGGCATGAGTTAAATAGTCAACATCATTAATAAAACAGCAGTGAAATATTAAAACGTGAAGTGTTTGAGAGCGAAGTTTATTAATGTATTATTTTAAAACTGTTGTTATTTGCAAAACCATTATGAATTAAATCCTAATAAATATAGTTCTCTTGCTTCGTGGCCTTTGTAAGGAGCTCATGAACTTGAGTTCTGCCACAAAATCACTCCAGGTATTAAATCAGAATTTAAGGTAAAATGTATTTCTACATTAAAAAAATACATAATGTAACTCAAAGATTTAAAAACTGTAAAATATTAACCGTGATTCTTAGAAGCAGAAGGGATCACTCTACAAGCTAGTATCAATTACAGAGCTTAAGAAAATACAAGCAGAAGATGCAAAATGTTATGTAGAATAAAATGTTCACGTGTTACATGCACGTTACTGCTATTCTAATGTAAACATAGAACTGCGATTATGAATATTTATACAGTCTACAACTATGTTTAATTTGTATTTTTCCCGATAAGTTAAATTAAGTTTGTGATTAAAAACAAACATTTTCCATTGCATGTTGTTACAATTCGTCCTGTTGCACAGCGATGACAATAATGAGGGCAATGTGCCGCAGAATGTGAAATAACATTTTAATTGAATTTAATTAAATATTATAATTTCACAGATTAAATACAACACTAGATAGTGCTTTAACTTACACAGATGTGATTTATAGACACACAATTCCTCCTTCGTGTAAATATTGGCTACATTTTTAAATACATTTATCATCGTTTAATTGCGTCTTACTATGTACTGAATATAATTTTGTTAAGGATACCTAACTGAAATTAAAACAGGCACAACTCACAAATTATGAATATTTATTTGCCATCCTTCCGGTTTTCATGTACACAGTTAAAAATGAGACCTTCATTGTTTACACTTCATGGCGCGGCACGTCTTTTATCTAGCTGACAATTATACAGATAGTATAAGATGTTACAGCTATTAGAAACATTTTCACATCAAAGCCTCCTCGGCATACAAGACTTATAGCACAAAATGTTGTAAAAGAACGGGATGGACAAAGAAATGAAGGTAAAATGAAATCCAGTAGAGAATAATTTGAAAAAAATCTTTACATCATAAAACAGACCAATGAATAATCAGCAAGAATAAATATACCAGCAACAAATATATATATATATATATATATCTTTGTTATCTATACGAGACTAGAAGGTGACAGTCGCAGTGAACAAGATACGTGTGCAGCAATAAGACAGGTGTTTGTAAAAATTAATCAAGCTTTGCCAACATGATTTTCTGCTGGGAATCATACAGTAGTTGGTGAAATGCTATCATTATTCCGTGGAAGGTGTCCATTCAATGTGCATGTTTAACAAAGAAAAATACAACAAAATAAGTAAACAACAATAATTTGTAAATATTCCAGAGAAGAAATTTTAATAAATCAAGGAGTTCGACAAGGGTGTACATTGTCACTACATTGTTTAATATATATTTTGACGAGGTTATACGAAAATGGAAAAAATCAAGTCCAATAGGAATACAAATTAATAAGGAAATGTATATGAATATTTTAATGTATGCAAATGGTCTGGTAATTATACAGAAGTCAGAGGATGATTTACAAAGAGCCATTTACATGTTGAATCAATTAGGACTCTATTATAATCTCGAAGTCTCAACTTCAGAAACTAAAATTATGGCTTTTCAGGGCAAAGTGCCAGTCAGAGCAAAAATAGTGATCAATAATGAAATAATAGAACACATAGCACACTTTAACTATCTTGTTTCAGATATAACATATAGCTATGATTGGGATATACACAATAAATTAACCCGATATGATATGGTGTGTTGCACCATAAGAAGAACGCGCCGAAAGACTCGAAGAGAAACTCAGCTCAGGTTTTATAAAATTATGGCTGTTCTTGTTCTTTTATTTTTCATTTCTTAGTTCGGTTTTCTAATAAAGCGTGTTGTTTTAGTTTTTTAAACTATTATTTATTTTGCGACCAGTTTGAAACCGTGAACATAGGAACACAACTAAGATCGACTGTAGAGGATTATAATAAGAAGAGATTAAACGTCCGCTCTAATTGATTGGATAATCTGATGCGTGCTATATTCTAAAATAATAATGTATTGTCATTATTTTAAAAGACTAAGTAATGCTTGTGGATATTTAAACGGTGATTCCACGTGAAGTTAGCTAGTTAAATCGATACGACTTTTTTTTCCTCTACGTACAATTAGGCTAATACATTTGTTAAGGAAAATTATACGTATTTACAACTTTTGTATGAAATGTGTTTTGTTGCATAGCGATAACAATAATGATGTAAAACTGTAACGTTTAGAAGCAACGCTATCCATCGTAAAATTGAAAAATGAAGGGGGGAAAAAAATTATTTAAAAAAATTTTAAAATCTTAATTACTATATTACAAATTAAATTCAAAACTGTTTCACCCATAATAATAATAATAATAATAATAATAATAATAATAATAATAATAATAATAATAATAATAATAATAATAATAATAAAGTAGCAAATTAAACGATATAAGTGATTTAACACAATAATGTTGGGTAATTTTGTGACATTAAGGTTTTAGACTATTATACCTTAATAGTCCACCGCTGTGGTCTCGAGGTAGCGCGTTACCTTGTCACGCAGCGGGCCTGGGTTCGATCCCCGGTCGGGGAAGATTTTCTGGGTGGGGTTTTTATCGGGTGTTTTCCTCACCTGTAAGACAAATGTCAGAAAAACTTTAAGGCCCAAACGGTCCCCGAAATCATATGGCCACCATCATCATCATCCTTATCATTATCGTCATCATCATCATCATCATCCTTCACCGGTGTGGCCAGCAACGGGAAGCTACCACACCTACAATTCCCTAATAAAGCTGCAAGCATAGCATGAAAATGCTATGATTGCAGTGAAGGACCTGCCTTCTGGAAGAATTACTATGGATGGATGGATACCTTAATATTTCTGGTTAGAGTCATAGGAATAATAAAGTTAAGGTTATATTAATGAAATATGGATGCTGATGTGAGTTGATGAATATATATTTTTATTTTATTATCAAAATGGCATCAATTATATATATATATATATATATATATTTATTTATTTATTTATCAAACCATGATATTTATAGAGGAATAAATCTGCTGAAGATTGAGTAACACTAAGAATTTGGGACCGGAAGTAAATATCAATAAAACTAAATATATGGTCACACGTAGAAATACATTATATAATGGAAATGGACAGCTAATGACAAATGAGGGAAATTTTGAGGAACTGGCTGAATTCAAATACCTAGGAACAATAACCACAAATAGGAATGAGATGCACAAAGAAATTAAACATAAGCTCAATTCTGGAAATGTGTGCAATTATGCATTGCAGAGAGTTTTGATGCCCCAACTCCTTTCAAAAAACGTTAAGCTGAAAATATATAAAACTATTATTCCACCTGTTGTATTATATGGATGTGAAAGATGGTAGCGTGCTGCCTTGTCACGCAGCGGGCACGGGTTCGATCCCCGGTGGGGGCAGTTTTTCTGGGTGAGGTTTTTATCGGGGTTTTTCCTCACCTGTAAGACAAATGTCAGGAAAACGTTAAGGCCCAAACGGTCCCCGAAATCATATGGCCATCATCATCATCGTCATCCTTATCAATATCATCATCATCATCATCCTTGACCGGTGTGGAAAACAACGGGAAGCTACCACACCTACAATTGATAGTAAAGCTGCAAAGCATAGCATGAAAATGCTATGATTGCAGTGAAGGACTTGCCCTCGGGCAGAATTACTATGGATGGATGTTGGCAAATTTCGATAACTATAAATACAGTTCACAGTAATTACGAATATGAATGAGATGCGCAAAGAAATTAAACATAGGCTTAATTCTGGAAATGTGTGGTATTATGCATTACAGAGACTCTTGTCGTCCCAACCCCTTTCAAAAAACGTTAACCTGAAAATATATAAAACTATTATTGTATCAATTATATGGACTCCTACTTTAAGGGAGGAATGGAGATTGTGAGTATTTGCAAATAATGTTGTTAGGAAAATTTTTGTACCTAAAACAGGTGAATGGAGAAGACTACTTAGTTTCTATAAGAAACCAGATATTAATAAAAAAGAGTTCAGTCACGTAGACTGTGGCACGAATGGGGAATGAAAAACGTGCATGGAAGCCTCTTGTAGGTAAACCAGAGAGAAAACGCCCTATTGGTAGACCAAGGAGGAGGTGGGAGAATAACATTAATTATGATTAGAGGGAAGTATGTTATACAGGGAATGATTGTAAAACATTAGCTGAGGATGGTATGTAAGGAGAAATGATGTCCGCGCGGCGATGAACGATAGTGCCACTGAGTTAGACTTGATATGTCCATACAGGCTAATCTCGCTAGAATAACGTTCACCAGTTTCTTCACAATTACCAACTGTTCTTTAAATAGGTGTGAGAGGTTCTACGTCTGTATTTTCTTTGAAGCAGAAACAATCACTTAAAGTAACATTCAAAGATGTACACATTTTGAATGGGAAGGTATTGAATAACAGGAGTATAGGGATTAAAATAAATGTAACTATACATCCATAGTAATTCTGCCCGAGGAAGGTCTTTCACTGCAATCATAGCATTTTCATGCTATGCTTTGCAGCTTTACTAGGAAATTATGTATGTGGTAGCTTCCCGTTGCTTTCCACACCGATGAAGGATGGTGATGATAATGATAAGGATGATTATGATGATGGCCGGATGATTTTCGAGGACCGTTGGGCCCTAAGGTTCCTGAAATTTGTCTTACAGGTGACGAAAAACCCCGAAAAAATCTCACCCCGAAGCCTGTTCCGACCGGGAATCGAACCAGGCCCGCTGCGTGACAAGGCAGCACGCTACCTCGAGACCACAGCGGTGGATAGCATTACTATAATAATCTATAATACAAGACCAGAAATAAACATAGCAACTTGTGTATTGTAATTCACTTTTCCTTTGCCATAAAAATTACCGTAGGCTATTAAACATTTTCAATAATTGTGCCTGAGCTGCTTAATTGTCAAGTTATAGAACTAGCCACTGATTTTGTATCTATGATATTGGGTTTAATCCTT
Source organism: Diploptera punctata (assembly GCA_030220185.1). Classification (NCBI taxonomy): domain Eukaryota; kingdom Metazoa; phylum Arthropoda; class Insecta; order Blattodea; family Blaberidae; genus Diploptera; species Diploptera punctata. The sequence continues at coordinate 98,563 of JASPKZ010008118.1, read as the reverse complement.
AAATTGACAAAATATCCTATAACATAAAATGGTTTAATTTGATTAACATAAAAACAATATAAATACGTGTGGGTACAATATATTTAAATGTAGCCGAATTACACAATATTCAGCAATAACTTTGTTTCTTATGATTTTGTTCTTTCTGTAGTCTGAAAGATTTCAATAACTGTGATCAGAAATAAATTTTTCGCCAATTTAAGGGCCACTTCATTATTTGATCTGTTCAATTGGTCATAATAGATGATACTTGTTAGTTTTGTATTGTGCCATGTCTGAAAAAATGGCTTAAATTACTCAAATTATTAAGAACTCTTACAAAATCTGTTACACTTACCTACTTTACACAATTACGTAGAATAATCTTCAAAAATTGACTTTATGTACTTTATCTTATTTAACAAGTCTAAATATGTAATGTACATTTTAACTTACGGTATAATAACATTTCCTTATTGTCTTCGAACGACTGCTGGATACACACTACTAGATCATAGAAAGATGACATATTAGAAAATTTACACATTGCATTTTAGAAAACAAAGTTTCTGATTGTAAATAGAGTTCGGATTTTTATCTAATATTAATCTATAAATATATACATAAATATGTAGTGAAAATAGTCAAAATCATTCCATCACTTCTCCATACTCATGTCATTAATTTCATTTCTTCTGCTGCTGTGTTTGTTCAACCAGAATCACACACCTTAAATAACAAGGACTACGTCTCACCTGTCGACTGGACACCATTAGTGTGTTTACATTTACCGGACGTTAATGGAGATTTTTTTATCTTCATAGAACTCGAAATATCCTATACAGCAGTTTGTAATTTTCTAAAATACTCAAGAATTTTAACTTCCGGATTTTTTTATATTTTTATGTAAGTTCACTTTTTTAATAATTTCGGATATATTTTAACATATTTTAACATAAATCTCGTCAATTTTGGTACCTTTATTATTGCATCCATAGAAGTGATGAAGTTATACTACAGTTTTTAAAGAATTCTACTTTGAAAAACTGTAAAATGCAGTGCTTTGGATTTCAGAGTCAAAAGCAACACTGTTTTTTTATGTGACTACCTTCCTTCTACATAGGCATTCTACATAAAAAAGGAATGAATTCTAACCTACAGACATATTAAAACATTAAATATAATTAAGCATATTTTTTTAATGCAGTAAAATGAAAGTAGGAACGGTTATGCATTCACTTACTTTTTTCTTTATAGTTTATGTAGTAATTATTTTCCAACAATTTGTTACTATAGTTTTTAAAACACCATAACAATCTGGCTAGCATTAGTATTAGTCTTAGGAAAATAATAGGCTAACATTAGAGGACTTTGTGGCCTATTAAGAGGAAAGAATACCACTGGTCTACAAAATCAAACTTTTTTTAATCATCTGAAATATAAATGTCTCTCTAGACCATTTTTTCATGCTGATTACAAAAATGCTTTTCAATCTTTTCTAGCACGTACAGTTTTTACTATAGATATAATATATATATTTAGATGTTATAACGTATTATATATATATATATATATATATATATATAGATGTTATTTGGCTACATATATAAGAAAAATGTATGTTTGTGTTGAAATACTTGAGTAGTTGGGTAGGTTAGAGCGCTAAATGTACAGAGGTTAGAGATTCGGGTTCAAATCCCGACTGAAGCATTCATTTTTGTTTTCATACCATATATATATATATATATATATATATGTTACAGAAGAATATGGATTAAAGATATCTACAGAAAAAACAAAAATTATGGCATTTCAAGGTGTAGATCCTGTCAGAAGTAAAATTGTACTGGCCAATAAAATTTTGGAGCAGGTGAATAATTTTACATATCTAGGATGCAATATCTCATATGAAGAAGAAAAGGATGTAAATGCAAAAATATCTAAATTTTTAAGAATTTTAGGGTTAATAAATTCTATCTTCAAGCCACAGTTAGTCCAAAAGCATTCAAGACTGAAAGTGTAAAAACACTGGCTCTTCCAACTCTTTTGTATGGTAGCGAAGTATGGACGTTGAAACAGAAGGATATACAGAGACTTAGATCTGCTGAAATGAGATATCTTCGGAGGACTGCAGGATACACACTACTAGATCACAAAAAAAATGAAGACATCTTAGAAGAATTACACATGGAATCTTTAGAAAACAAAATTTCTGATTATAAGTCAAGATGGATACAACATGTTCATCGAATGGAAGATCAAAGAATACCCAAACTAATGTTAAGATATCAACCTGCAGGAAGAAGAAGACCAGGACGTCCACTCAAAAGACTTCTGGATGGTGTTTCTCTTGAGGCCGAAACAGGTCAACAAATGGCCTAAATTCGTGAATGTACTATGATGATGATATTATATATATATATGTGTGTGTGTGTGTGTGTTATTGTTAAATAATAGTAAAATAATAACATCTTTGTTGGAAACAATTGACTAACTTTAACAGTAAGGGTAATGATTATTAGTTGAAACTAGAGGAGGCCTTGAGATCAATTAGTGATAAAATGACAAGTAATTATTTAATGATTTATATTCATTCAAATAAAGGTTAGTTAATTTAAAATGCAGTGATTTGTTTCGTATAATATATATTAACACTACCTTTTGGATATTTTTTGTATGTAGTATACATAGAGGGTAGTGTTAGGGTAATAACATTTGTAAGGGGAATTGTAGAGCTTGATTAATGGAAGAGTTGTTAATGGGAAGTAAGTTTAATGTTTTACTTCCCGCACGTGTTTTGTAATATATAATATGACATTATAGTTATTTTATTACATTATTGTTATTTAGGTTGACAACCCCGAAGTGTAGGAAGTTGAACTTTCAATCATGGTCGCGAATGCTGTACGTACGACAAAACGCTCTATCGCGCAAAAATAAACATTCTTTGTGTCATTAAACGATGTATACTTGCTGTTTCTCTGGCACTTATTTTCTGGAGCATCCAGCAGTGATCTACCAGTACAGAATCATTCCAGAAACCTTGGTAGCTTTCCTCCATTATCTTTATGTTCTGGTGAAAACTTTCCTTTTGTTCATAAATGCACACAGGTTCTGGGAAGAATCTAGATTGGATTGTAGGAAGATAACTTTTAATGATACACGGCATCAAATTCTGTATACGATTTAACAAGTTTGCTAATATCATTCTTCAAAACAGGAGCTTTCTTCATTGTTAACAAATTACTAACATTTGAAATTTTCGCAAAGTGCTTATTCATTGTCTGTCAGAGTATTAAACAAACTTAATTTTAAAAAAGAATCTTGAATTTGAACAAAACACACCGTCCTTTAATTTTATTTTCACTCATTATATTTAAATCCTGTCTGAATTAACTAATAATATTGCTAATATTGAATAACGGAATCTTGTAATATACTGATATTATTTCGGAGTGTGACACCACTACATAAAAATGTATATAATAATAGTTAAGTCTAATAATCTGCAATGGACAGGACATGAGGCACGGAAGAGGAATCAAAGAGGGCATGGAAACTTTGTGTAGGTGAACCAGAAGGAAAATGCTCAGTTGGTAGACCAAGAGTGAGATGGGAGAATAACATTATCTATGATTTGGGGAAGTAGATTATACAAGAGATGCCTTTAGCTTTGGACTCATACGAAGCTCAGTGCGAACAGGGGGCTTAGGCTGTAACTGAGTAACACCTGACAGGCGCGGGGGTGAACACTAATGTATTAGTGACTAAGTCTTGTCGGGGATCCAATCTCTCGGGATGTATCGAGAGCCCCTGCCCAGGGATACGGGCGAAGACCTTGATGACAAGAACAAGGTGGAACAAGCTTTCAAATGTTGTAATTGGCGGAAGAGGCAATCCTCTCCTTAGGGCGAAATATAATTACCCATATCCGGGGTAACAAGGAGAAAGCCCTCAAAAGTCTGAGAAGAGCGGAAGAGGGCTGATATAATGGGGGGTTATGACGATGAACCTTAAGAAGGCAGCCCTTACCCTGCGAGGTGCCAGTAACACTTTCAGGGGACAATTTACATTACTAAATGTTCTCATGAAAACAACCGGATGCCAGAAGAAAGATTGCTACATTATAAACCGCACGGAAGGAGAAATATTGGACGCCCACACAGAAGATGGTCTGAATAATGTTAACAATTCTAGCTTTCATGAAACCGGAACGAGCCAACAGCCTTAATCCCTGGATGATGACGATGATTGGAAAACATTAGCTCGGGATATGGATGAATATTATACCAGCGAGGAGGCCATGAACCAGTGAGTTATGATACTACTAGGGCTAGTACTACTACATAGTCTTCATAATATTCGACTATTGACTCGTGCCCCAAATGGTAGTCAATCACCAATCACGTTTCAATTAAATTTGTTTTACAACCAATGACAGTCGTGTTTCAGCTCGATATTTATCTACTTGTGTTTAACATATTAAGAAAGCTCCTACATTTTAATATTCAGAACATGTCAGAGCGTTATTTTGCACGGACTGACTCTCCAACAAGTATGTTGAATATAGCAAATAATGAACAGATTCCTTCGACCTACACATTTGATAACTGTGTGTTCACTAGTTGTGTTTTTAAATACTGATTTTACTGAGTTGTTTTAAAAAAATGAATTAATAACCTATAATGTTGGTTATAATACACAGTTTGATGTGTTTCATTTTTTCTCCACTAGGGTGCATTATTACAATATTGCGATCCTATTTGGCTATGAATAGTGTAATCAAGTTGCAGTGAAGAACATATGAATCATATACAAACATTTCTCATTTGTTTTAAAATATTGCCGTTTACGTTAAATATATGAATATTTTAAAATTACTATATTTAAATATTGGTTTGTGAGTTAACAACGTAATTGTATTCTCTAAATAGTCCTAACAAATTCCACTCTTGTTTTCCAAATCCTCTAGGTAAATTCACTCGTGTCATTATTTATAACTGATAAGAACTAATGCTGTAGGTTTTATTTACTCTTGTCTTCACAAAATGCAGGGAAAATTACGATTATTAACAGAAATTGATTGCTGATGATTTGTAAGGACTAAACCAATCAAGGCAGAGTTGCCTCAGACATGTGATACCTTTAGTTTAGCTAGGAGTAAGTTTATGTCTACAGTATCAAAGAATTTGCTGTAGTCGAGTAGAACTGTTGTCACTTTTGTCCGTAGAACATTTAATGTTCTCTATAACGTGCAAAGTGCGGTGTTTATGTGATGTTTCGTTCCAAAGCCGGACTTACGTTCATCAAGAAAGTTACATAGACTGTTAGTTGTGAGTATGTTATATAATATAGTTATTTAAACAAACAGGGAAAACATACAGATTGAGTTTAAAATGAGGATTCTTTGATTTTGCTATTGTAAATGAATAATAATTGGTATTTGATTGTTATTTGTTAGCAAGTTGTTACAAGGGCGTAGAAAAGTCTTAATACCTAATGTCATATTACTGATACAATTCCGCGTTATTTGCTAACACGCTCTGAATAGTAATAAACTATACAATACCTGTTTTCTCTCACACTATGTTATGTTTAGTATTATGTTGATCTGTATTCACGGGTATTTAGAATTTCCAACCATGGAAGGTAATTTATTAACTACTTACCTCTCTACTTACTGCTATACAAAGACGGACTGGAAATATATCAACGAAATTTCACAAATGTTGGTACAATTATTAAAACTCATTTATAAGAATCACTTGCACGCAAATTCATATATTTTTCTTTGTACCTATTGTATATGCGATTTAAATAACTTTTGTTTCATAGCAACAAACAACAACTATACCAATATATAATTATTATATACAATGTCGTGGTGTTCACATATATACACACACACACATATATATATATATATATATATATAGTCCATCGCTGTGGTTTCGAGGTAGAGTGCAACCTTGTCACACAGGGGGTACAGATTCGATTCCCGGTCGGGACAGGCTCCTGGGTGAGGTTTTTCGGGGTCTTTATTCGCCTGTAAGACAAATTTGAGGAAGGGTAGGGCGCAACGGTCCCCAAAAATCATCATAATCCTTATAATTTCATCACCCTTCACCGCAGTGGAAAGCAACGGGAAGCTAACACATCTATAGTTAACTAGTAAAGCTACAAAGCATGGTATGCAAATGCTATGATTACGGTGAAAGACCTGCCCTCGGGCAGAATTACTATAGAATATATATACTTACTTACTTACTGGCAATATCGAACCCGTAGGTTCATGGCCGCGCGGACATAAGGTCTCCATGCATCCCTATCCTGAGCTAATGCTTTCCAATCATTCTCTGTATAATTTACTTCTATCAAATCATAGTTAATGTTATTCTTCCACCTCATTCTTGGTCTACCAACTGGTCGTTTTCCCTCTGGCATTCCTACAAGAAGCTTCCATGCAAGTCTTTCACTCCCATACGTGCAACATGTCCTGCCCATCGCAGTCTACGAGACTTAACTGTTCTCATTATGTCTGGCTTCCTATATAGACCATGTAGATTGTTTTGAAGTATTCTCCATTCACCTGTCTGTTCATCTCTCTTTGGTCCAAAAAAATTCCTAAATACTTTATTCTCAAATACTTGTAATCTCCTTTCCTCCCTTAAAGTAAGAGTCCATGTTTTGCACCCATATAATATAACTGGTAGAATAATAGTTTTATATATTTTCAGTTTAACGTTTTTTGAAAGGAGTTGGGACATCAAGAGTCTCTGCAATGCATAATAGCATGCATTTCCAGAATTGAGCCTATGTTTAATTTCTTTGTGCATCTCATTCCTATTTGTGATTATTGTTCCTAGGTATTTGAATTCAGTCACTTCCTCAAAACTTCCCTCATTTGTCATTAGCTGTCCATTTCCATTATATAATGTATTTCTACGTGTGACCATATATTTAGTTTTATTGATATTTATTTCCAGTCCTAATTTCTTAGTGTTACTCAATAGTGTGTGCGTGTTGTCCTTTAGTATCTCCTCGCTATCGGCCAATAGGACTACATCATCAGCATAAACTACCAGCTTATTAATACCATTGAGTTGTAAGCCTTCCTCATTCTCTAAAGATTTGATGGAATGCTCTTGTGCAAAATTAAATAGTAGAGGAGATAGTGCATCTTCTTGCTTCAACCCATTCTGGATTTCAAAAGTGTCCGAAAACTGTTTGCCTACAAACACCCTACTCTTTTTGCCATTTAGACACATTCGTATAAGTCTAACTAACGTTTTAGGAATTCCGAACTCCAGCAGGATACTATATAACTTCTCCCTCTTAATTGAATCATATGCTTTTTTGTAGTCTACGTATAGTTGATGTGCAGTACCATTATATTCCCATTTCTTTTCTAAAATCTGCCTTATACATCTGTTCTGTTGTAGACCGTTTTCTTCTAAATCCACATTGATGATCTCCTAGAATGTCATCAGTATAGGGAATAAGACTACTTACTAATATATTTGTTAGAATTTCGTACGAAGTTGAAAGTAATGAGATGCCCCTGTAGTTGTTGCAAACAGTTTTATCTCCTTTCTTATAAATTGGTACGATAATTGTTTCCTTCCATTCATCTCGAAGAGCTTCTTTTTCCCAAATCATACTAAGCAACCAGAGTATCTTGTCCATCAATTTTTCTCCCCCTGATATCATCAGATCTACTGGGATCTCATCTGAACCTGATGCTTTATATATCTTCAATTTTTCAATCGCCATTTCAACCTCTAATGCACTTGGTTCTGCGACTAGCATTTCCGCTGCCTGTAAATTATCCTCCTCAATGTCCTGTTCTGTATGTACATTTAATAGCTGATTAAAGTAAATTTTCCGTCGATTTGATATACTCCTGGAATCTGCAATCATATCCCCATTTTCGTTCCGAATTATGTTTGTTCTAGCCTGGAACCCTTTCTTCTCTATACTAATTCCCTGATATAATTATCTAATGTTCCTATTTTTTGCGTTCATTTCATGATCGTTAATCTTCTCTCTCAGATATTCCTCTCTTTTTACTCTTTAGTAACTTGGTGGTTTCCCGTCTAATACTACCCAATTCCTCCAAATTTACCTCATTTGGTTCGTGTAACCATTTTATTTTTGCTAGCCTTCTTTTCTTTACAATGTCGGTACATTCCTCATCAAACCATTTCTTGTTTTGCTTCTTTTTTAAACAACCAATTCTTTCTTATGCTGACAACTTAATAGTATCTCTTATAGCCTCCCATTCTGTATTTATGTCAGTTTCTTCTTCGTTTGCCAGGTTGTCCTCTGAAGATTCCAGTACTTTAGATCTATTAGCAATTTTGATTTGGTATTCTTGCCTCATTTCATCATTTTTCAAGTTTTTTTATTTAAAATTTTACAGAATCGTCGTTAGCGTTTGTTCCTCTCATAAGCGATAGCCGTTGTCTGATTTTCACCCTGACCAGATGATGATCCGAATTGCAATCTGTCCCTCTAATTGATCTAACATCAATGATGCTACTGTGCCAGCGTTTGTCCACTAATACATGATCTATTTGGCTCCGAGTTTTCTCCATCTGGGGACGTCCAGGTGTATTTATGAATATCCTTATGCTGAAATGTTGTGCTCTTAACAATGAGATTCTATGATGTCGCAAATGTGACTAATCTAACCCCGTTGTCGTTACTATCTTCATGGCGACTGAATTTGCCTATTGTTGGTTTGAATATATCTTCCCGCCCCACTTTTGCATTAAAATCTCCTAAGACAATTTTCATATGATATCGTGAAAGGCTATCAAATACGCATTCTAATTCTTCATAGAACCCATCCTTGATCTTGTCATTTTCACCTTCTGTGGGGGCATATATATATATATATATATATATATATATAATCCCAAACTGAACAAAAAAATAGTGAACGGGTTCCAACAGCAAAGGTATCTTGTCAAGACTTGATAATGATAACTCTGTCATTGAAACGCGTTGATTATTTTAAAGGTCTTGTTTGGTGTTTGGAACTATAATTATAATATATGTATCAACTATGACAAATTGACTGTGAATGGGTAAGTCGATACATTAATCTTTATAAATCATTATATCATTAAAATAATATATATATATATATATGCGTCGTGTGATTAGCCTTTATCTATTGTGTGTTATAATCATTAGGTGTAGGAGTTCACTGAAACGAAAATTTAAAAATAGCTCTGGCGGTCACATTTTTCGGTTTTTCACAACGAAACTCAGCATATCCTATTAAAATAAATCAAGTTAGGTATTTTCAAGAAATGAGCGTCCAGCAGATCGGCCAAGAATTAGAAGGGAGAGTAACATTAACCATAATATGAGGGAAGTATATTATACAGGGGACGATTATAAAACACCTCAGGATAGGGATGTAGCCTATATGTCCGCGCGGCCATGAACCTTGGAGTTCGATAGAGCCAGTGACTTACGTAGTTATATACCGATGACCTAGAATCCAGCAAGAAATTTTAATCCATCAATTATTAAGTTGTGTACAATGATTTGTTTACGTTTTCCGTGACTGAGTTTCCATTGCATACACTTAACAGTAATAGAGCACATTTATGGTATGTGTAACATTAAAATACAGTTAATATTGTTACAGTAACTGCTAAAAGGACCAAAATATGGTTTAACAAAAGAGTTTGTTAAATAAAACAATGTAATACGATCAAATAGTTAAACAACAAATTCGTAAAAAATTGCTTGTTTTTACAGGTTTGGAATATGACGAGTTCTACCACTGATTTTAAATTAAAATAGTAAATATTTGAAATATTATCTTGTAGAATCAGAACATTTTATCTATAAATATGTGTTGTATTCCGTCGACGAAACTATTCCTGCGACAATTTCTTAAAGTTCACCTCGGTATGACATTCTCACGGAATCGCTCAATATCAAGCTTTTACTTGGATTCTTTGTATTGTTATTAATCCCTAGATGTGAACCGCACGGCTTAAATAACTAAAATACCCTACATTAACGTCTTCATTTCGTTTCTACCCTATATGATATAACAATGATTGATTTGTTCACTCTAAGATGTTCCAAAGCCAGACTTACGTTCATTATAGAGAATATTAAACGTTCCAAAAGAATGCAAGTTAGCAAAAATCCACCCAATACATAAGAAAGGTAGCAGGCATGAATATAATAGTAATTATCATAAGTAATGTCTAGAGGATTTGGAAATGAAAAGTGGCGTTTGTTAGGACTATTTAACGAATAAAATTAAGCTGTTTACTCACAAATCATTATTTAATTACAGTTATTTAAAAATATTTATATGTTTAATGTAAAGGGGGATGTTTAAAAGCAAATGCGAAACGTTTGTTATGTTTCATTTGTTCATCCACTGCAACCAGATCATATTATTTATTGGCAAATAGGATCGCAATATTGTAAGAATGTACCCTAGTTGAAACATAATGAAACACACAAAACTGTATATTATAACCTATATTATAGGTTATTAATTAATTTCTGATGCCCAATGATGTAAATAGGTCTTTTTCAATTATATTTCTAGGAAATAACACATTTAAGAAAGTGCAAACAGTGGTTTCTTTTTATTGTGTTATAATCAATTGCTACATTTATCCCGCAAGCGGTACTTGCTTACATTCGTGCACTGTATATACAATCTGGGAGCCACATGCATTCTATGATTCTTACATCTTAATATATAAATTGCTATATTCAACATATTACACGCTTTATATTAGCTTGACCTGTATCTGTCTATCTATGTAACGGACCTGCATCTATGTAACGGAATCTTTGAACACGATTTTCACCCACTTAAACACATTAGATCGACTTGGAATTTTGTATACTTATAAAGGAACCATGACAATACAATAATTTCATAATTTGTTCCTAAATTCCATGGCATAATCATCAGACAATCGAAAACATAAAGACCGGTATAATAGGTTCGGACTTATCGCCTTGTTAGGCAATTGTTGTAAGAGCTCAGTTGGTAGAGCGGTGGACTGTAGTGGTATATAATTTCACCAATCTTCACTCAGAAATTTCATGCCGTTAAACGTCCATCGTTCCCGATCGCGATTTGAAACCGTGAACCTCGAATGTAGAGTCGTGCGTTGTAACCATTACACCATCGGAACCAATAGTCACATAGCCTATTAACGAATTTCAAAGGAATATATAAGGAATTGATATTGGTTTCATGAAATTATCTTTGAAAAACTTGTACAATCTTCATTGGTCCTACTTAGTAAGCACCCAAATTGACAAGTGGTCCTGTGTGCGCGCTCCATCTATCAAGCTCTAAGGACCGCAATCTTTCTCTTTTTCGAAATCAAACTCGGCATATAGCAAATTTCGATATTTCGCAATAAAATTCTCTATATGGCAATAAACTAAAATCGAATAACGTATTCTCCAAAAGCAGCATAATTTGGCTAATTGGAGAAGAGTTTTGCCTGAAAACCCAATTTTAAAAATCTATCTATACTAGTACCGAGCCAAGTTCCGGTTGTACTGTAAACAAACTTGCATAAAATATTACTCCGCCGATTCCGTCTATTGGGGGAACCGTCGTAAAACGTTTACCCGCCATAAGCACAATTGTGTATGATAAAAGCTTTATTTATAGTATTTTATGTGAATTAACACTGAGAACAACATAAGATGGTACCAATATGATTAGGAACTTCCTCCATCTTTTATTTATTTGTGACAGGTATATATATATCTGTGTTATAATTAAATTTTTACCATTGGCAATGCAAGCTTAATTTCACATAAAAAATAAATGCCTGGACGGGATTTGAACCCGGAGCTCTGGATTGATACTCCAGTGCGCCACCGCTTTAATTCCAAGCATGCCGTCGAGAAGAGCGGACGTGTTTTTGTTAGAGTGGTTGAAGTGTGCAGGGGCAAAGCATTATGGAAGACGTTAGAAAGCTGATTGAAACATTGTCAACTGAAGTGAAAGAGGGGTTTGAAAAGTGCAACGTGGGTGAAAAAATTCGTGATATTGAGACGAACATGCATCGGATGGAGGACAGATTGAAATGGCTGGAATCTAAATTAGACTATCTCGAAAACCAGAGTCGCCGTAATAATATTGTGATATTTGGAGTGCATGAAGAAGACAAGGTAAGCTGGGAGGAAACTGAACATATAGTTAAAAGAGTAGTGGCGCAAATCGGGATTGATTTGGTGGACAGTGATATTGAAAGAACGCACAGAGTAGGTCGTTGGAATAGTGGAAAGAGACCGATTGTATGCAAATTATCACACTACAAAATAAAATGTTGGATCCTTAGAGACAGTAAATATCTTAAAGGGACCGGTATCAATATTGCCGAAGACTATAGTGAGAAGGTGCGTCGCGAAAGGGACTTTCTTAAGCGACACATGCTCGAGGCGAGGAGGCAGGGCTGCCATGCGATCCTGCAATTTAATAAATTGATTATAAATGGACGAATCTGGAGCAGGGAACAACTACAAAATATGGCCAACTCTGAAAATGAATTTGAAGAGGTCATTGACAGCGAGTCCCCAAAACCTACAGGGGACGCTTCAACAGCAGGTGGTCTCCTTACAGCAGAGGAGGGAGAAAATTCTACACGAGAGAAAGAGAGAGGGAGCACTACGATACTAACTCTGAGGAATCCAATAAACACTCAGCACAAAACAGCCGAACGCAAAACGAATACCCCACCTCTAAGAGGTGAACGACCGGCGGACACAAGAACTCAAACAAGAAAATCACTAAGACTGCTGAATTTACCCGCAGAAAAGGAACTATTGAGAGGGGGAAGTTCGAAAAATACAGGTAAGACTAATGACAAGGGAACACAATAGGGTTTGTTGACAGTCGGTTCATGGAATATCGAAGGGTTAAAACAAAAACTTAGAATGGACAGATGTGTAGAGTTTATTGAGAATTTTGATATATTAGCTCTAGGTGAAACATGGTTAAAAGCTAATGAATGCGTACATCTATGTAATATGAAAGGTTATTTTAAGGGTAATGAAACTAGAGGGAAGAGAGGTACATATCCAGGTGGTGTTGCCATTTTATATAAAGCTAACTTAGACCCATGTATTAAAAAGGTAAATATTGCTTTAAAAGAGGCAATTTGTATATATTACCATACAGGAAGAGCAGAAATGTGTATGTTGCCTATTTATCGCCAACCACTAAATTCCACGTATGCCAATCCAAATGTTTTCGTTGAATTGTCTGACTCGTTGGCAGAAATAAAAGATAGGTTTCCGGAAGCGGGAATAATAATTTTAGGGGACTTTAACTGTAGGATTGGGGAGGAAAATATCACTATAAAATCAGATGATAATGAAACACGAGGTGAGGGTAGGAGAAGCAAAGATAGGACTATAAATTCAGAAGGAAACCAATTGTTAGCTTTTTGCGATGCATTTGAACTTGAAATTCTGAATGGGAAATGTGGGGAAGATAAAAATGGAAAAAGGGACTGAAAATCGCAAGAACGTGTGGAGAAAAGTAAGGAGGAGGTATTAGATATAAACGAACAATATACTTTCGCCGAATGTACAGGAAAACGCTCACTGTGTTTACAAAGAGACCTAAAACACGTCTGGGGAAAATAATCGTATATACTCAATCTAGGATTTAAGGATAGATCAGGGCTTGCTTGGTTTAGGCTAGGGGCATGGAAATTTCTAAAAATTAGCGACGATCACGATATGCGAATATGTCCAATGTGCGGGAACTTTGAAGATGAGATACATATATTAGGTAAATGTTTGATTTAGAATATTGGAGACGTCAGTTATTATCGGAAAGATTTCTAAATGCAAATCGGGAAAGATTGGCATGCTACGAGTTATTGGTAAATCCAGAAAATTGGATAAACCTCAGTAAATTTCTGGACAAAACGCGGAAAATAAGGACAACACTCATTCATGAATAAATATATGTTACCAAAATGCAATACCATTAATTCTTAACAATTATATATAAATTAATTAGTGTATAATGCTATTGTGTTATTATTTAATTGTAATATTATTGTGTTTTCTTTATGTAATTGTAATGTTATTGCTTTTTTTGTTGTTTATTTTTCTTCACACTAGTAGCAATTATTACTTTATTGTAACGGACTGTCAACAGCACGTACGACTTACTGCCCGTGCGATCTATATTTGTAAATAATATTGTAAATATCTTACTTTTTGTCTAATAAAGTCCTACTACTACTACATTGTTATAAGAGCTACTAGGTGTCAGTGGAGACTGAGTTCCCGCTACTTCTCGCAATATTTGAGACTACGTATAAGGAAAATAAATGTTTGTACTAGATTTGCTTAAGAGCATAAGAGTGGTAGCGCACTCGAATATCAATCCAGAGGTCAGGGGTTCAAGGCATTAATTTTCCTTATGTCATATATGCGAGTGTGTGTGTGTGTGTGTATGGTCCTACCTAATTAATCGTTTAAGCTCATTCCATAATGTCAAACCTTTATTTTCAGGTACAATTTCATTATGAGCAGAATGTATGTTCCTTGCTGACTCACTTGTAAATTCTGCTGCTATTTTCACCCTATTATCAATTGTCAATGTGGGATATTTTTCACTAAGTAATTTTAGTTTATTCAAAATAATTTGTTTCTTTCCTCTTTTCAATTGCTTTGCTTTCCAGTATTCAAGGAATCTACATACATTTTGCCATTTTGAAACAATGAAATTCCACTTCTTCTGCATTGTGTAAGCAAAAGAACAAAACATTGCTTATTTAATGTTTTAAATTTGTAATTATATATTTTAAGATCTTCCGATATAAGTTATATAGACGTGTGCTAGATAATATACATTTATAAGATTTTTATTTATTTATTTCGAGTGTTGGAGAGCGAATTACATTTTCTTACACCTTTGAAGGTGACCTTTATTCTATCGATCAAACTCACTCACACATCAGGTTTGTTTACATTACAACTGGAACTCTTAGCTCGGAAGAGATGTTTTACTTCCTTGTTGCAACTTAACTGGATTTATATGATTTAGTTAACAAAAAGAAAAATGTAATCCCAAAACCAGCAAAATCTGGACATAAGATGTACTTTGTGTGGAATTCATTTAGTGTAGCAGTTCCTGCGTAATGGACCGTTTTAGTTTTTAGTTTTGTTAGATAGGAGTCTAGCGTTGAATGTATTGTGTTTGTCCAGTAACTGATAATTAAGGCTGCGATTTGTACGTAATTACATGTTCCTTCCGTTTGCTTATACGTGGCTAAAATTTTATAACTGTCCACGAATTAGAAACTTTTTAATCAAATATGAAAATTTACCGTTACAAATTTTTACATATTTGATTATAATTGCATATGTTCACATTTTAGAATATAATTACATATTTTTACATATTTTAAAGATTTGTAATGTAAAACTAAATATTCTACCACATTAAAATAATTTTTGTAAATGAAAAATAATTCAAAACAGTCTGTGACAATATTTTACATTAAAAACTCAGATACTTGATTATACAATGGAACTGTTCTTCAAATCTATGAAAAAGCTGCTGAGAGACGGTCAAAGAATAATTACATTTTCTAGATACGATAAATATAGATAGAGGATGGCACTGAAAACTTGGGTATATGGTCCCACATTACAATATACCATTTAAATCCGATCTACTTGTTTATGAATGAAATAGTATAAATACGCAGTGGTATATTTGGTTAATGCAATATTCTACAAGCTATAAGTCGAGAGGCGAAACCCATGGGATCAGCATTTTTAAACTTCTTAACCTTCTGGCCCGGGGTCGACTCAGCCTCTAACAAAAATCAAAATCATACTCTGTTGTAGGAGTAAAGGCGGCCATCACACAAGGCTCATATCTTGTGCCGAATGTCTAGAAATAGGAGAGCCTTAACCTCCCAATACCCCTAAGTAGATCACTTTGTAATAGAAACGTGAAGATATCCTTCTTATCACGTTGTCAGACATTTAACAGTCTCATTCCTTCAAAGTAGATCTATCTTAAAGTCTTGTTTTCACACCAAATTTATTACGTAACTTCATAGCGTCGTTGAATAAATTAACTGCATCTACATTTTTAGCAAAATAATTATTGTCTGTTAAACAAAGAATAAAAATTAATCTTTAAAATAAATTAAAAAAACTGTTATGAATTAGAAATACGAAATATAGAGAACCTTGGTATAAAATTCACTTAGGAGAATTGCGTTTCCAAAATGTTATGTAAACTGAATATAAACTTATTAAGTTATTTAAACATAAATCAGTAACACTTAGAGTGCAGATTGTAAACATTCCTCAAGAAAACACAACTTGAAACAAATTCACATACAGTTTTTTATACTCATTTGAAATTACTTAGGAACTAATTTCAGAGTACAGCAGTCATTTTATATCTTGTGTCACTAAACATCAGTTTACACTGAATAGAATTCATAGGTTGTTCATACAAATGTAGTGCACCACATTCATCTTCACATGGCACGTTTGCTGTAATTGTGATACACAAAATTGGAGATTTTCTGCAAATGCAATATAGAGATGTAAATAAAAAATCACGACCCACATAAGTAGATTTTATGTTCATCTTGAAGTACATTTCCGGGTTGTGGTCTTGAGGCTTGAAGTTCCCCAATGTTTCGCCAGAGACTTCGTCCGGCGTTCTCAAGGGTCGTCGTGAGACTACATGTCTCAAGCCCGGAAATCTGCTTCAAGATCATGATAATAACTCCGGCCTTGAAGCCTAAGTGAATACATAAGTAGGTATTGTTTGGCGTAAATTGTTCAAAATGATAGGTTTTGTTGAAATGTAAATTTTAAATTATCAACGCCCATATAAGTAGATATTGTTTGGCGTAAAATTGGACGAAGTTGTAGTTCAGGGACATTCCCACCTTGTATTAACAAACGTTACACGACGGTTAGTCCAAAGAGTCTTGTGTCTCAGGTAAAAAATATACTGGGTTATTGTCTGCACAGAATCTTGAATTCAAATAATGCAACTAATCAATTCTAAATTCTATGAGACATGAAATGATATTAACTTAAACATGAAACTCAATGACGTTATAAATTATATTTTATATTTATAAAGTTAAGTGGAATCTTACCTTGTTTGCAAGTAACCTGCGGTCGGCACTCCTCATCCACACTTCATTCAACCTTAAATATAATTACATGTTATAAAACACAACATTCAAATTTTTGGAAATATAATAATTACAATAATAATTATAATAAAATCATACAAATTTATATATTCACTTCCATGTTTTTACTCTTAAGTAAAATAATCTAATAGTTCAATAAATATTACATAAACAAATGAATGTACAAAATGAGGACTGAATAACAATTTACAGAAAACACAATGTATATGTCCGAGAAAGGATGTGGATAACCTCATACTCGAAACAGGGAAAATAAAAAAGTGAAACTTTAATATTTTGGGTCAATAAATACATGCTTAGGTATATGACAAAATGAGGTACAAATAAAAATTGAAATTCCTAAAAATGAAACTAAGATATTACATGGAATAATTTGGAAAAAAAATATTACAAAGGAAACTAAAATGAAAACTTATTAGAACATAGTACAGAATATTTTGTCATATCATAGTGAAACTTGGTCTTTGACGGAATTATAAAAGAACAAAGTTAGAACAGTTGAATTTGAAAATCCTAGAAGATGCCTTTAAAAAACAAGACAGGATGCAATAAGAAAAGAATTCCTTTGGAAAGTAATTAATGTCAGTGTATTTCTTGTTGAGAGGATTGAAAATCAATCTCTTAAATTTTATTGCCATGTACACAGAATGCAAGATGATAAATGGCCAAAAAATATATAGGCTACTAATGGTCACTCCTTGGTGGAAATAAACGTGGCAGACCAAGACGGAAATGGAAACCTTATGTAAGAACTATAATAGATGATAGGAATTTGGAATATGAAGATTGGAATGAGAGATATGAAAGGAAACTGAAGACGGCAAACCTATAAGTGGGGGAAAGCCGAAGAAGAAGTAACCTGGTGGTTTCCAATAAAATCATACAAAATCTGAACACTTATTATAGATTAAAAAACATAGACTGAACAAAGCACAATGGTCTAAAGTTAGTATTGGACGTGTATACACTATGAAAATCCTACAAATTTCGAATAAGTGTTGGAATTAGTGAGGATGAAAATTATTTAATAAAAGATAAATTTTATAGTACATTAAATTCTATTATGGATGAGGTCGGGACATCAAGAGAAATTATATTAGCTGGCGATTTTAACAGCAGAATTGGCAAAGAGATAGACAATGATGTAGTCGGACCATATGGAGAATTGGAGAAAAATGACAATGGTAGAAGATTGATAGGATTTTGTGAACAATATTCACTTAAAATCCTAAATGGATTTTACCAACATAGAGATATTCTTAAGTATATTTGGCACCAAGATACTCTTAATGTACAATCGATAATAGATTTTGTAATAATTAAGAAACATTCAATTTTAAAGACCCAGGATGTAAGGGCATATAGAGGATTATCATGCGGAAGTGATCATTATTTATTGAATGCAAAAATAATATTTCCATTGCAAAGTAAAAATTACAGACTAAATAAAACTAAAAATGAAGAGGGCAGTTTCCATGACTTGTCAACAACTCTATACAACTTGGATAGTTTGGAGAATGAGAGCACATCATATCTGTATAAGAAAAGGTTAGATGATCAGTTACTAACCTCTACGTTTGACAATGCTCAGGAAGAATACAACTGTATAGTGAAAAGTATTCATTAGGCGGCAAAAGAAGTTTTAGGAGAAGCAAATAGAGAAATAAATAAATTCAAATATTTTTGGAATGAGGACTTAGCAAAAGAAATAACAAACAAAAAAGAAAAATATTTAATGTGGTTGAATACCAAAGATCTGAAAGACAAAATACAATATAAAGAAGCTCAAGCAAGAGTTAGAAAAAAAATTACGGAAGGTAAAAATCAGAGCTGGGAACAAAATTGTTTAAAAATTCAAACATGTATTGGAGGAAAACGAAGTTCTGAATCTTGGAGAATTTAAAAAAAAAGAGAAATAAAAGAAGTGGACAAACAAATGTACAAACAATACCTATGACTGAATGGGAAAATTATTTTAAAACGTTACTATCAGTAAACAGGGTATTTAATTTAGATAACGTTCAAAATATTCCAGAAATAAATGAAGATGAACATATACAATTGGACATAGAGGATATTAAAATGAATATTCAATCATTGAAAAATAAAAGATCTAGTGGTCCAGGAGGAATTCCCGCAGAACTATTAAAACATGGATCTGACCATTTATTTGAACGACTGAGAAAATTATTTACAAAATTTATAAATGGTGAAAAAGTTCCTGAAGAATGGAAACTAGGATACATTTCCACAATCCATAAAAAAGGAAAAAAAGACCAATGTGAAAATTATAGAGGTATAACAGTGACAAGTACTATGAGTAGACTCTATGTACGTATACTAAAATATTATTTGGAAAAAAAACTATAGTGATATGGAATTAGAAGTACAGTCAGGATTTAGAGCAGGGCGTTCCACAACCGACAATTTATTTTGCATTACTCAAGTAATAGAAAAGAAAATGCAACATGGACAACCTTTGCACCTACTATTTGTATATCTAGAGAAAGCATACGACAATGTCCCTATAGGGAAACTATGGATTGCTTTAAGACGTATGGTAATTGAAACTATAATAATTAAAGCTATACAAAATTTATATGACAATTGCATGTCTAAAATTAAAATTGGCAGTAAATTGTCACATGGTTTTACGATAAATAAAGGTCTTCGTCAAGGTTGTTGTCTATCACCGACTCTGTTTAAAATATATGTACATGAAATATTAAAGAATTGGAGGAGAAAATGTTCAAGCATGGGAATTCCTATTTCAAACAACAAAACTTTATACAACTTACATTTTGCAGATGATCAATTGTTAATTGCACAAGATTATGAAGATTTAGAATATATGACTAGAAAAGTAATAGAAGAATATGAAAAATGGGGTTTAAATTTAAACATGAAAAAAACTAAATATTTATCAATTGGTGAACCAGAACAAAATTTAATTTTGGAGACTGGAGAAACAATAAAATGTTGTAGTGAGATCACATATTTATGAATTAAAATAAATAAAAATGGGAGTTATGAAGAGGAAATAAGAAATAGAAATAATAAAGGAAAATTTGCAATTGCTTGCCTCAATGGAATATTGTGTAATAAAAATATAAGTAATAACAATACAATGAATATATTTTATATCATACAATTGTTAAAAGCATCATTAGTTATGGAGCAGAACTTTGGACATTAACAACAAAAACAAGTAAGTACCTTATGGCAATGGAAATGGTTTTTATACGAAGGGCCGCAAGAATTTCAAGAAGAGAAAAAATTAGAAACTCAGTTATAAGGGAGAAAATGAAGATTGAAGACACTATTTTAGATTATATTAAAACTCAGCAATTAAGATGGTACGGACATGTCCAGCGAATGGAAGAGGATCGACTACCAAAATCTGTTTTGGAATGGAAACCTGAGGAAAGACGAAGCAGAGGAAGACCTAAAACCTCCTGGAGTCAGGGAATATGGTTATATATGAAGGAGAAACATCTACAACCAGGAGATTGGATGGACCGACAAAATTGGCTATTAGGAATCGGACGATGATCTATCTATTGGAAGAAGAAGAAGAAGCACTTACCTATTAAAGGTTATCCATTCATACCGTCCATTTATACCCCGAGAGAAGCCGCGTGGCCCACGACAACACCCGGGTTGATGTAGTATTTGCATTTACTGTACCCCAAGATCGTGGGTTTACTCCGCTTGCACTCCCAGGAACACGGATCAATTACCCGACGAATCAGGCGCCTGACTAGTTATCTGCCCCGCCCACACGTGTGGAGTATGAAGTACAATCGTTTATTCTTGATTCATGAATTCATCCGCTGGTTCACTTAATAAACTGAAAAACAAGAAAGGCAAGCAAGTCAGCGCAACACTCAGAGATCCAGAAAACATAAACTAATATAACAAGTAATATTTAATTTTAGGAAGTTATATTTTGAGGTTATTTTAATTATATTATTTTTGGTCTGGACATCTTACCTTAATATTGAGGTAAGATGTCCAGACCAAAAATACTATAATTAATATAACAAGTGCTATCTTGATCCACAAGACTCTATTGGACAAAATCTGGAACTTTTCTGAGCCACGAATTGGCACATACGTACCTTAAATACAACTTCATCCAACATTACGCCAAAAAATACATGCTTATGTGCAGTATGATTTTTTATTTACATCTCTGTATTATATTTCCAAAAAACCTCTCATTTTTAAGTATCACAGTGTGAAGGTGTTGTACTACTACTCGTAATCTTTACTCCCCCTTAAAGTTAAAGTCATTGTTTCGTATTCATATAATATAACACAATTACATATTTTCCGTTTTTTTACAAGAATCCATGTAATCCTTACTAGCATGCTATTCCAGTATTGAGCCTGTGTTTAATTTCTTTCTGCACTCTATTCCTACTTGTATGTTTGCCTTGGTATTTGAGTTCAGCCACATCGTCTAATTTTCCCTCATTTGTCACTAACTTGCCTTTACAATTATATAATATATTTCTAAGTATGGCCGTATATTTAGTTTTATTGATGTTTACTTACAGTCCCAATTTATTAGTGTTACTAAGTAGAATGTACATGTTGGCCCGTAGTACCTGCTCTCTATCGCCTAATAATACTACATCATCAGCATAAACTAACAGCTTATTAATATCATTAAGCAGTGCACCTCCTTTATCCTATAATGATTTGAAGGCATGCTCTAGTAGAAAATAGAATAGAGAATTTGAAAAGTATCTGAAAACTGTTTGCCTACCCGCACCCTACTCTTTGTACCATTTAGACATATTCGAATTGCGTACTTGATAATGTTGACATAATTTCTAATATAATTTATATTATGTCTGACTTGAAGAGAAGAAACCTGCGAAAAGTATAGCTTAATATCTTGTAATATGTTTCTAATGAAAACAGACAGATGTGTGAGAGCATAAACTGTGGACACAAACAATAAATAAAACTTCGCAATCACATGAACATGTGTTACCATGGTAACCAGATTATTGAAGTTATTTGTAAAACTGAATAACAGGTGGTTAAAAATTAAGTTAAAAATAGCAAACGAGTTAAAATGGGCAATGTACGAAATATATAATTTTATTAAAATATTTGAAAAATCATTGCATGAACGTTGATAGGTCACGTGTCCTTATAGTCAGTGCTCCAGATGGCCCGCGGTTACGGTCCGTAACTTGAACATCAGGTTTTTTTTTCTCTATAGAGAATGAAACTCTGCCCATTGGGGTCTGTGTTTGAATGTGAACTCATGTATGAAGGGAAAAAAGTGTTGAGCGTGGATTATATTCATCAGTATCAAATCAGCTGTCATGAACATGTGGACCGCGTGCCCAGTAACAGGATTCCTAAGACAATTTTGTAATGTACTGATCTAGTGGTAAAAGATCTTTGGGGTTTCTACTTAGAGATGGCAGGGGAAGAAAATGTAGATCGTAATAATACTTTCAGAACTGCGACCCGAAAAGAACAAGAAGATAAAGATGATTATATTAAGAAAAAGTCCAAGAAATGAAAAAGAAAAAAAACTGAAGAATATCCGAGGTAATTGAGCATTCCACCGGCACGAGATGTGAGCTGGTTGTCAGCCCTACGTGACCGATTTATTTTCCTCACAACATTTTGATGAATTAAAATACCTTGGAACGATAATAACAAACATAAATAATTATACCATGGAAGTACATACTACACACCATGCATGATG
Organism: Diploptera punctata; assembly: GCA_030220185.1. Lineage (NCBI taxonomy): Eukaryota > Metazoa > Arthropoda > Insecta > Blattodea > Blaberidae > Diploptera > Diploptera punctata. Next base: position 75,607 of record JASPKZ010008118.1, on the reverse strand, counting down.
GAGACTGTTGTCATCCCGAATTTTCTCAAAACATATTTTATTAATAAGGTATAAACCGGCGGTTCTTCAAGTTATAACTTATTAAATGTGTGCGAAACAGGTCTCTCATTTTAAGAAAGAAGAAACAATTTATTGTGTTCATTTGAGAATAAAGTGCTTAGGAAGATGTTTGCAAGAAAGAGAGATTTACACACAGGTGAATATGTAGGGTCTACGTAACAGTGAATTTCATGGTACTGATAGCAAACCAGATGTAATAACAATAGTTAAGTATTGTGGACTCTGACAGGCGGGACATGTGGCAGGTTTAAAAAATGAAAGAGAAGCACTGGAACTTATTGTAGGAAAAACGAAGACAGCCAGTAGATAGGCCTAGAATGGGGCGTTAGAAAACATTAGTCATTGGGAGTGCAACACCTATAGCAAGACTTAAATCAGGACACCTTAAAGTAACATAAAGTCAGAAGAAATTCCAAAGTGTAACACATCACCACGTCATATATTCCAATGCATCAACACTTATATATCATATGGGCAGCGTAATCTACTTTCCAGACGCCCCAACCTCAGAAATGAGTTACAATACACCGTGCCAGGATAGAATACTAGAATGTCGAAAATTATAATGTGGTGGCATTGAAAAAAACGCGATAATGGGTATTCTCGTACTTACAGCAATGGTGACCATGATTCAAAGTCCAACCTCCTACTTTTCGGAGTTGCCAATCTAAATAACTATACTGTAATAGTACATATCACAAAACGCGTGTGGGAAGTAAAACCACTCCCTTTATGTATTCTACTTACAATGTATATAGGAAAATATATAAACAATTAATGTTAATATACATTATACGAAACAAATCACTGCATTTTAAATGAACTTAACTCTATTTGCAAAAATATAAAACAATAAATACGTACTTGCCGCTATTTTATGACTGATTGGTGTCACGGCCTGCTATAGTTTCAATTAATAAACATTGCCACACTGTTAGTATTAGACAGTTGTTTATAATGAACGTAAATATTTCCAACAAAGAAGTTATTCTTTTGCTATTATTTGTTATTTCATAAACACCATCGCGCAAAAAATAATGTGCAACACACAAACTGAAGTGTTTTACAGAACCTCGGAAATTATAAACCTCGCTATCGCTGGGTTTTAAACATTTCCTCGCTTCTGTAAAAACCACTTCCCAACCTCGCATCGTAATATACTGTGTTTAATCCTCTAAAAGCAACTAAATTGCCTCGTATTTTAGAGAAATTTTTATACAATCTTCTTAAAACACTGCCTCATTAATCGCTTTCTTCATTCATTTACGTTGTAAAAATAATATTTTGCTTTTGTAATCCCGATTTTGCAGAAGTAAAATAACGCGAAATTGTAATTATTTTTTAGCAAAACAAATTTTGAAATATTATTCATGCCGTAACCACGTGACGGCGATGCTACTGTTGAATCGTGACGTCATAGCTTACATTATTGAGTGTCTTTCCAATTATCACCTTTCAAAAAACGTAATAAAGAGTTCTATATGTAGTGCAGATTTAAGCAGGTCTACAGTGATGTAGGTAGCAAGAAAATTATTCATTTGTTATGAATTTTACAAGTAATTTATTATGCATTTTTTAATTTAAGCGAGATAAAAACAAAAATATTTGTCATTTTTGTCAGGAACCTTAGGCGAATAGAGAAAAAACAGGTTATGGAGGGGGAATATAATATAACCTACTGGGAGCACAGCGCCCCTAGCGTTAAACAAACTTAATTAGTATTTTATCTTTAGAATTTGTTGCATTAGCCTTTGTTTCATCTATTAACCCAATCAATTTTAGGAAGGGTACCCGCGGGCTCGCACGAGAAATATATCATTATTAGTTGTTAATTTTTTCAATTTAATTAATTTACACATTTTGCATTGAAAGTGATATTATTTTTGCTACATGTCCGACATTTTGTACGATTCACAGTTTATACTTGGATTAGATTCGTGTTTAGAAAAGTAGAATGAAGATCACATACATTATTTAACAGAACCACAACATGCGCCATCTTGAAAATGTCTGATGTGTTTGTAGAACAATAGACCCGGAAATCCTTTAGTTTACTACATTGTTCAAAGTAACCTGTCTGTGCAAATAATTACCAGATTTCTTCCTTAATTTTTTATCCTTAATGGGATAGCCTGCTGAAATATGGGTTGATTTGATGAAGAATTAAAAAATATATATTTTGGTAGACCAAGAACGAGGTGGGAGAATAACATTCACCTTGATTTGAGGGAAGTAAATTATACAGAGAATGATTGGAAAACATTAGCTCAGGATAGGGATGTATGGAGAGCTTAAGTCCGCGCGGCCATGAACCTACGGTTTCGATAGTGTCAGTGAGTTAGGTACTTAGTTATATTTTAAGAACCTCATAATATTGTACTTTCATGAAATATGCGTATATTTGATATGTATCAAGTTTAAAGGACCTTGTCCGCCATATTTTAAATTGCGTGTATTGTGGGTGTGACCTAGTAAAAGCAGTTGCAGCGTTTGACGCAGAAAATAATTCAATGGTTGTTGTATGTGACAACGATGGAATATTACTTCCAAAAGGTGTATTTGTCTGCATGAAACAATAAGACTGTCTACTGTTCATTTTGTAATACTTTCTACTCTTATTAATATTAAAGAGTCGCTCTAGCGGTCGCAGATGTCTACGTTTCACAACGAAACTCAGTATATGCTATTAAAATAAACCGAGGTAGGTATTATCCAACACCCAGCTTAATCAGATCATTTTAAGTGGGGGTTTACGTGAAATCCGGAAATAACAATTGACCCTGGCAAACCGCCATGTTTGATTCGTCAAACGTATAACATTGTGTATACACATTTTCAGATACGACAAGTGTTTAGCTGCTATTAAGTTCTAAAAACGTTAGGAGTACGAGTTCACCTGAAACGAACATTTAAAAATATTGTTTCATTTATTTAGGCTTAGCAGCGAACTCCGGCCACTAACTAACTAACTCATTGGCTCTCTCGAACCCGTAGGTTCACATCGGCGAGGACATAAGCTCTCCATACATCCGTATCCTGAGGTAATGTTTTCAATCATTCGTTGTGTAATCTACTCCCCTCAAATTAAATTTGAAGAGATATCGTATTAGTATAAGAGAAAAGATTGTGTTTAAATCTGATGCCTAATAGCTTAAATCGTTAAAGTACTGGTGTATAGAACTATAGATATTGGTTTCATATCCCGATTTAGGCATATATTTTTCCCCTCAAATTTAAATTGTCATTGAGTGAGAAGTGATAAATTTAATATTAAATATTAGGTCCAAAATTTTTCTTAAGAACTTTATTCTCAAATAGTCGTAATCTCCTTTCCTCGCTTAAAGTAAGAGTCCATGCTTCGCCTCCATATAATATAACTGGTAGAATAATAGTTTTATATATATATTTTTTTAGTTTTAAAAGCACTCCGGCCACTAGCTAGTTGTATATAAAAATTGGATCATTGATAGGAAGTGATGGAAATAAATCTTTAAGAAGACCTAAGTATTCAACTAAACGAAGCTCCAGTGTCTAATAAGAAATATATTTATTACTGTATTCTAATATGAATTATTTTTTTCTTTCTATAAAATGAATGTATTCAAACTTACTTAACTTCCATATAAAATACCTGAGCACTCCTTATATCGCTATCCTGCTAATATTTTCCAATCGCTCACAACACTACAGAAACCGAATTATAATTTTTCCACCGGAAAATTTAACCATTCAATCGTTGCTATGTTACAAACAATCCACTCGGAGAAGGCAAAGCTACATCGATCAAAACCCTGTAAGTCCATTCAAGTGTTACGTTTGAATTTTTGCTTTATTCGACAAGCAAAGGCATCGTGCCACATGTCCTGGTCATCGCAGTCTTTGAGATCTAATTTTTCTTATTATATCTTAAGACAATATAAGACATTAAGAAACAAAACGAATCAAAACATTAGGAACGCTAAGTTGCGGTATGCTCATAGTCTCATTGATCCAAACACAAATGCAAGTGATATGTGGAAACGTATTAGATCAATGGGTCTACGGCAGCCGACAACCAAAGGAGAGAGCATTAACATATCACTGGACGATCTAAACCAACATTTCACATCATATGCCACACTTAACATAAACACTACGACCAAACAACAAACTATAGATGAGCTCCTATCCACACCTACTCCTTCCCGAGAAAAATTCTTCTTTTCCTATATAATGCCAATCGACGTTAAACTATCCCTGGACCGCATTAGAACTAAAACACAAGGTATAGACAATATAAGTATCGACTTTTTAAAGAAAATACTCCATGTCATACTCCCAACTGTAACCCATATATTTAATGCCTCAATTGTGACCTCAAGTTACCCCGAACTCTGGAAAAAAGCTATAGTCAGACCAATCCCTAAAATTAAATTACCTGTAACACCAAACGACTTTAGACCAATCAGCATCCTCCCAGTCCTATCTAAGGCCTTGGAGCGCATTGTTCATGGACAATTAACTGATTACCTTAACACTCATAACATACTCGACCCATACCAATCAGGTTTTAGGACAGGCCATAGTACGGCAACCGCACTTCTTAAAGTTACGGAAGATGCGCGTGAAGCAATGGACAGTGGCCACATGACAATATTTACACTCTTGGACTTCAGCAAAGCTTTCGACACAGTTGACACTGACATATTAATAGCAAAATTACGCGCTCTGAATCTTTCGGACAATGCTGTTAACTGGCTTGGATCCTATCTTCATGGTCGCCAGCAATGTGTATCCAATGCAGAACTTTCCTCATCCTGGCTATCACTGAAGGGTGGCGTCCAACAAGGTTCAGTGTTAGGACCACTTCTGTTCTCTATCTATGTTAACGATATATCCACTAGACTTACCTATTGTCGATATCACCTATACGCTGACGATTTGCAAATTTACATTCACTCCCATCCTGACGATGTACATGACACACTAGACAAATTAAATAGTGACCTAGACTAAATTTCCCAATGGTCGAAGAAACATGGACTTAATCTAAATACTGACAAGACACAGTGCATAATTATAGGACATCGGCGAATCCAAAGCATTATAAATTACGGAAATATCCCTACCATTCTCCTAAATGACAAAAATATCCCCTACAGCTCAGTAATAAAAAATCTGGGTATCTATATGGACCAACACCTAGACTGGAAAATCCAGGTGAATAATACCTGCAAGAAAGTGTTCTCAATTCTTCACTCCCTAAATAGTTTTAAAAACTTCCTTCCTACAAAATTAAAACAAATACTTGTACAGACTCTTATAATGCCACACTTCGACTACTGCGACATATTACTGACTAATCTGACAACTGATCTATCTGACAGACTACAGCGTGCTCATAATGCGTGTATTCGATTTATATTCAATCTCCGTCGTTATGACCACGTGTCTCCTTCACTTCAGGCCTTATCATGGCTACGCCCTAAATGACAGAAGAACTTTACATTCACATACCTTACTATTCCAAATTCTGCACACATATTTACCAACTTATTTAACAACACGTTTTCAACATTTATCGGCTCATCACAATTTAGGAACAAGATCACAAGACTCTTCTTTACTTTTGATACCACAACACAGGACCTGTCTGTACTCTGAATCTTACACAATATCTATGGCTAGAGCATGGAACTCACTTCCCAGTCATGTCAGGGACTGTCAATCGCTATCATTATTTAAATCCAAATTAACTGATATCTTAAGTTCGACACAATGAAAACATTAACTACATAACAACTATATAGAGCATTCTATTAATAATCATGTAGGAAGCTACTTACTTTATTTTATATCATTTTAATTTTATTATATTCTATGTTTTTGTTAGCATTAGCTAGTATTAGATCCATCATCATTGTATTTTGTTTAGTCTGTATTTTAATATCTTAAAATTGTAATATGTACGTAATTTTTGTATAATTTTACTATTCGCTGGTTGAGTGGAAGAGAAGGCCTTATGGCCTTAACTCTGCCAGCTAAAATAAATCATTATTATTATTATTATTATTATTAATTTCCATCGACCGCGGTGAACCAGTAGTTATGTTCCCGAGAGTCGCACTTCAAACCCGGCCGGAGTCGATGGATTTTTTAGGATGCAAAAATACAAGGAACAATTCATCCGGGAGGGACTTTGAGCCGTGGGTCCCGAGTCGGGAGATTTTCAGGCTCGCAGAAGCTCCTTAAGCCTGAATGAAAGGCCTCCAAGCAAAATTTACTGAATTTCCCGTCATTGTCCTACCTTGGTGTCCTAGATATCAGTATGAGTTTGAACGCAGATCACGGGCCTCTCCAATGACATGTATAGGAAAACAAGTGTAACTGAAATAGTATGGTTCAATTTATACCCTGTAGGAGGAGAGGCCTAAATCTCGTTGAGGAAAACCAGGGCTTACAAGATACAAGAAGATAACTGGTTTCCCGTGAAGATCGCGTAGTTCAACATTATGTAGTCATTCGCCTGTCTAACGTCCTGGCGTCTGCTTTACAAGATTCAAAATTAATATTTATCCATCTTCTTCACAATTTCGATCACGTGTTGGGCATGGAATCTACTTGTCTCTGTTCTCATCCCATTTATAACTTAATCCTGAGTGTGGCTTCCTTCGGGAGAGAAGTCAAGTCGTGTCATAGATTTACAGGGGTTGGCCAAAAAGCTATTTCGTCATATAATTAAAATTCGTCATATAAATAATTCGTTAAATTAGAATTGGTCGCAGATATCAGCCGGGTTGTCAACTCTGTATGACGGTCATCTGTGCTCCCAGATCATAATCTGGTACTCATTTCTCTTTGAGCCTGTGTCTACACCAGAACCATTATTTTGCCAGTTTAAAAATTCTGACGTCATCAGGTCTCGAATCCTTGACCTTCCATTTTTTAGCATTTGACTTAACCGACTACAGCACGGCGTTCACCTAAACATTTCTACTGTTTAATTCATTAACAGAGGTTAACCCTTCCGTGTCTTTATCTACAGGGTGCTGTAAAATTCCTATTACAAACTTCTAGGACATTATAGAGGGGACTGGGTTGATAATATTTACAATTGGAAACTATTTCCGGAAATTTAGCCTATTGAGTATTCCAAGACGTGGGTTTTTTCAAGAAATATCAAAATTTTTCGAAATTTTTAAAACTGCAAAATTTGATTGAGGAGGGTGCATCTGGGAGTATTAATGCAAGTCATGATTCAGTTTCCATTTTGTTTCTTTGGTTATTAATGAGTTTAATTGTAAAAAAAAATGATGTACTGTTCATAATAAATTACTTGTAAAAGTGGTCACGTTAAATATATATATATATATATATATATATATACATATATCCGATTGAGGGTCTTTCCACTTTTCAGCGGTTGTCCTTTTACCAGCCGGCTGCTGGCCCTTCACATCCACATGTGTCAATCACAGAGGTAGATGATCAACAGCCAGTGTAGGGGTGACATGTGGTTAGCATGTCGAGTCCCCCAGCCGTTATATCTGGTTCCTCAACCTGGAGCCGCTACTTATATATATATATATATATATATATATACTTTTTCAAATCTTAACATCTTACTTTTCTCCTCAAAAAATTCATTTCCCTTGATTTAAGTTTTTCTTCTAAGTTTTTGTTGAATTTCCAAACTTCAGTTCCATATGAGACAGTATTTCTCACTATTCAATTATATATTTGTAACTTTTTTCTAGCTAACAGTGAACTACTTGGTCTTTATAGGAAGCCAGATATAATACGAACGTTTAAGTCTCGTAGACTGCTATGGGCAGGACATGCGACACGATTAGGGAATGATAGACAAGCATGGAAGCTTCTTGTAGGAAAACGAGAGGGAAAATTCCCAATTGGTAGACTAAGAATGAGGTGGGAGAATAACATTAACTATGATTTGAAGAAAGTGGATTATACAGAGAATGATTGGAAAACATTGGTTCAGGATAGGGGTATGTGGAGAGGTTATGTTAGGGCGAATAATTCCATTCACTTCATACTTCTCTTGATGCCACCTGCCAATTATTTTTGTGGGTTGCCTGTCCTCCTTCTGGTTTCACCATTCCATTCCAAATTCATTTTCATAGTTACATTAATATTGTCTGAAATCCCATGAATGTCCCAACATTCAATATTCATTAAATGTCATACTGTATCGGAGCTAACTTCCAGTTGTACTGTAAATAAACTTGCTTAAGATATTACTCCGCCGACTACGTCTGTTGGGGGAACCATGGTGTTAATTTTACTCGGTATATAACTGAATTGTGTACGGAGGTGTCAATTATAGAAACATTTTTCTCAAGTTATATCGTACCCAACTAGGGGAAATAAGCCTGAATACAAAAGAAGATGGTACCAATAGTTAGTAACATCCATTTCTTATTATTTATGACGAAAATTATATATGGACCTACCTATCCAGACGTTTACACTTTTTCCATGATGTCGGTAGATATCCTATATTTCCAAACGTCTACAAGCAGATGCATGCTCAATGCTTTCTTATCCGAGAATTATCCCCTGTAGTTGTACTTGTTTTCTGATAGATGTCAGAGTGGCACCTGGTAAGTGTTCAGCCTCATAGTGACATCTAGGAAACCAAGGTAGTATTATGATGGGAAAATTAGGTAAATTATCTTTGATGATTTTTTATTCAGGCTTAAGGATTTTTTATGAGCCTGAATTCTTCAAACTACAATCTCACGGCTTGAAGTCCATCCCGGAGGACTTGGTCCTTGGATTTGTTTCATCCTAAAAGAGTCCATTGACCCCGTCTAGGTTTGAACCCGCGACCCTCGGGACCAGAGGAAAGTGGCACAATAACCACTTGTCCATCGCTATCAATGCTTTTTGAATCTTGAGGCGCGACATTCACTCAGTCTCCTCCCTAAATGAGCAGCCCAATAATTAATAATCGGGAGAGAGAAAATAAATTTATAAATAATTAATTAATCAAGTGACCGAAGAAATCATGTGACATACATCTTATTTACATTCAAACAAATCAGAAAAATGCGTAGAATACAATTATGTAATTATTTATAAAAAATGAAATGATCCCGTAGAATTAATGATAAAACAAGAACGTTCAGTTATGAGTAATATAGGGAAAAGGCTGATGACTGTAACGCACTCTAATGCATTTTGATGGACTCGAGACATTCCTACAATAAGTTAAAGATCTAGAGAATTCTTTTCAGTCCAGAGGATTAGATGCATTTTATTCAGCCGGTTAGAACTGACAATGCCTAACCCTTGTACGCCGGACAGCTGAACACAACAGGAAATATATTGCTGGGAATTTTGGAAACCCAGTAAACGGGCATTTTATAGAGGATGATGCAAGCTAATTAGAGGCGAAAGAAGCCACCAGAACATTCTAGAGTCATTATTGGAAGCCAAGCCTTTTACCAAATTGGTCGGGATTCCCGGGCTTCTTGCAAAGAACAAAAAAAACTTATGTCCCAATTTTATCCAATCTCAAAAGTAGGAGTGTCCTAAAACATTTGGTGATGTCACAACGAACCAAAGGGTCCAGAACCCTACAACCCAAAATTATAAGACAAATGCACCAATGGGTATATGTATTGTATCTTAAGGTGGGCGTTATCATACGGTCGCAAATTATGTCGAGTGGGAAGTAATAAAATGCTTATATAAAACTTGCAGTTGAGTCCCTTGCTAAATGGACTTAGAAATAAAATATAACAATATAGGAGCGGCGTATTTAAGAATTCAACCGTCAAATTAAGCCTCCTCAGCATAAAGTGGAACCATGTGACAAATGCCAATCGCTACGTACTTTGATTTTTTTATTGTGTATGTTCAACTGTTCAACGTAAAATGAAGTGATATTGCATTTTCAACTTGTCTTTTATCATCTTCTTCTTCTTCTTCACTTCCTGGTTTAGGCAAGAGTTGCCTGTTCCATCTTCACTAATAGATCTAAGACCATCTCTTCCGAGGACGTCCGACATCTCTTCTTCCGCTTGGAAAATAATGGAAGATTTTATTTGGTAATCTTCTTTCTTCCATTCTTTCTACATGTTCTTTCCACTGTATCTTGTTGTTAAATATCTTTTCTTTTATGGAGTAGATCTGCAGTTCTTCACGGATATCCTCGTTTCTTAGCTGGTCCATTCTAGTGCAGCCTTTTACTCTTCTTAAAAATTTCATCTCGGCTGCTTGGACTTTACTTTATTGTTTGGTAGTGGTAATCCAATATTCACTCCCATACAAAAGGACAGGGACAGCCATTGTTTTATAAAATTTTAATTTTGTTTGTTTATGGGCTTTATTATTCAATGTTCTATTTATTGTACCACAAATAGCTTGAAACTGATGTGTTTTGCGTTCAATATCTTTATCATACCCATAACTGATGTCACATCCTAAATATTTAAAGTGGGATATTTGTTCAATAATTTCGTCTCTAATTACTATTTTTGCACGCAGAGTACTTCTTCCACAAAATGCCGTTACTTTTATTTTACTTATTGAAATTTTAAAATTATAATCGCTACATATTGCATTTAGTTTGTAAGCAGCCAATTGTAACAGATCTTCATCAGGGTGTAGTAAGACCAAATCATCGGCGAAAAGTAAGTTATTAATACTTGAGTTATTGTTCAATCTAAGGCCATTGTCCATTATAATTTTCCATTGTTTCATAATGTCGTCGATATATATATTAAAAAGAGTGGGTGATAGACTACACCCTTGTCTAACTCCTTGATTTATTAAAATTTCTTCTGAAATTTTTCCATCAGTTTTTATCACAACTTTAGTTTCTTCATATAAGCCTTGGACTGATTTTATTAGATGGTGTGGATATCCTCGTTCCTTCATTATTTCCCATAATATAGATCTATTTACTCTGTCAAAGGCCTTTTCAAATTCAATGAACAACAAGTATGTTGGCAGGTTAAATTCTCTTCTCTTTTCAATTTGTCTCTTTATAATAAACACATTATCACTACAGGATCTTCCTTTTCTGAACCCTGCTTGTTCTTCTTCTAAGAGTGTGTCAGATATCTTCTTCAATATATTATTTATTATTTTTGCATATAATTTATAAGTGGATTTCAATAAGCTGATACCTCTATAATCTTTACTATCTAATCTATTTCCTTTTTTGAAGAGGGATATGACTTCACCCATCTTCCAATTTTCAGGTATTTTACATGTCTTCCAACATTCGTTTATTAAGTTTAATAATCTTATTTCTGCAAATAAACCTGCATACTTTATCAGTTCATTGTTTATACCATCTATACCTGGTGCTTTTCTATTTTTCATTTCTTTCAATGCCTCTCTCATTTCGCTTAGAGTAATTCAGTCTATTTCTGATTATTTTCACTTTGAGAAGGGCGTTCTATAACTAATTCTTCTTCTTTACACCATAAATCTCTGTAGTGATTCTCCCAGGTCTTCAGATCAGTGGTATTTAGTTTTGCAGTATCTTTTTCTGTTGTATTTAATTGATTCATTACTTTAAATGCTAACGATTGTCTGCCATGTACATCGTGCTCTATTTTGGAAATAAATCTTTCCCAGGAATCTTTGTGAGCTCTTCGAGTTATTTTGTCTTTTCTCTAGGAGATATGATCGTGTCCGCACAATCCTAGTGTATCCCGGGACCAAGACCATCTCGTACTACCGCAACCCACTGAGCTACCCGAGGTCTTCGACTAAAGAGGAATCCTTTCTAATTCCTGACGCCCACTAAATCACGTCCTTACCATCTACCCTTACTAAGAAACCCCATATATAACCTTCCATCAATCCCCATTTTTTGTTCCAGTCTATGATAATTATTATAGGTCCTATATCTTAACATTGTCCCACATGACGTATATAGATATGTGCTAGGTAGGCCTATTATACATATAATCATTCCACCGCTGTGGTCTTGAGGTAGCGTGCTGCCTTGCCCCACAGCGGGTCCGGGTTCGATGCCCGGTCGGGTCATTTTTTCTGGGTGAGGTTTTTATCGAGGTTTTTCCTCACCGTAAGACAAATGTCAGGAAAACGTTAAGGCCCAAAGGTCCCCGAAATCATATGGCCATCATCATCATAATCCTTCACCGGTGTGGAAAGCAACGGGAAGTTACGACACCTACAATTCCCTACTAAAGCTGCAAGCATAGCATGAAAATTCTATGATTGCAGCGAAGGTTCTGCCCTCGGGCAGAATTACTATGGATGGATATATATATATATATATTGTAATTTTCGCGGAAGCATGATGAAGAAAGTTTTCTTAGGTTCTCCAAGTCACTTATTCACAAATTTGAAGAGTTTGTAGAGGTAAAACATAACTCTTTTGTTATTTAAAACACGATTGACAGATTCTACGTTACCCCGCTAGGGATCTTTGAACAGTTTGACGCTGGGCCTCCCTTAGGTCACGTGTTCACTGTAGTTTTGAGACTGGTATCATTGCCACCAGTAGAGGATAAACACTTACATGCGACATCCACGATAACCACGTCTGGGAGTTTAAGGCAACTCGTGTATTCCACCATAAATGTGTGGGCTGATATTGTTCACGGCCATCTGATTAGGCTGTTTCTTCTGACTAACTGACTTTGGCGGAGGAAATTATCTTATCTTTCTTCGTGAAATCATCCAGCGTCAAACACAACAAGGACCCCTAGCGGGGAAACGGAAAAACCTGCCAATGTTTTTTTTCACATAACAAAAGAGTATTTTTTTACCTCCTCTACAAACTCTCAAAAGTTGTATAGAAAAAAAAATATTTGACCAATGAAAACAATCATTACATCAGGTTTGTTCACATTGATCGTAGGCCTACAACTGAAACTTTGCTCGGATTGATTCAGTCCTACTTCATTTTGTTTCGGACTTACAGAGGTATACATTTTATATGTCTAGAACAGGGAGTTGGCACATTGGTAAAATTACCAACCTGAAGGACCAGATAATTTGTCATCTAGGTTCTCTCCTTATAGCCTTTAGACAAACACCACAGAGCAATAAGGCAGAAACTGTTAGTTTTGATTCGCTTCGAGTAAAAACAACAATAATAATATAAAAATGTAAATGTGAAACAGAATAACAATAATTATTTGTTAGAAGTTTACATTGTACATACATATGTTTGTAGACTTAAACAAAATTATGCAGAATTTTGTATTTAGTATTCCCTACTTTTTTAAAGATCAGTTTGATTTTAAAATTTATATTTTTATATTTTTAACTGTTCTTTGACTTATTCGAGAAAAATAAAACAGGTAATCACAATGTCTGAAGTCAGTAAATATTAGTAGCAATAGAAAATATATTATTCATAAAATATTTCATATGCTCATTCAGTTATACCCCTACGAGAGCACGTCATAATTTGCTGGATGTTATGTTTCAAACAACGTTCTGAAAATATCTTGATATCAGAGTAGTTACAGTGACTTGTTCTGTTTTATACTTGACATACAGAACACTTTACATTACAACAAAACAGGAAAGTTTCAAGTATGTTGTGATGCATATTTCTAATAAATAATTATTTTAAACAACAACTGACTTATGAGTAAATATTGGTAAATTAAAAAAAATTAAAATATAAACTATACCTATAAAGGTATTCGAAAAATCTGCTTCCTCCACGAATTCACGCAAGTCGCGCCCCGACTGTCCCTGTTCCTGAGCAATTCAATGGAAACATTATACCAAGGAATACATTTTAAATGTTACATTTAATAATTTTCACACTAATTAGTTTAAACAGAGAATAGCATAACTAATAAATTATTGACTCTACTTATATGTATATAATACATATGTATCCAGTAAATAATCATATTTATACTTAAAGTGTTTTCTTCTAACGGATCTTTTTTAAATTGTTGTTGGAATAAACCTTTATAGTAACTAGGGAACATAATATATATGTTGTAAGCAGTGTTTATAAAAATGTCAGATATTCACATCCGTTTTAATGGCAAATATCTAATGTAAAATTTCCTTCTGAGTTTTTTCATTATCATCTTAATCTCCTGAAACTTTTAACTCAGATAATAAATCCAAATTCACAGGTCAAACAAATTATATATTAAATAGCACGGAATTTTCTCTAAAGTTTTATTGAAATTGTGGAATTGCTCACCTGCCGTAGACGTGACTAATGTCGCATGTGGTTCCACTAGTGCAGCGGCCCGGTGCACAGTCATCCAATATGTCAAGGAACCGGCAAAAATAAAAATGTGTACTCTTCGTTAGAGGAAAATGTTTTTACAGTTTACTACAAAATTAGATGAGGTAACAATCTGGCAAAGAAATTAAAACTTTATACTAATTATTAGACACAATTTTCGGGCCGTTAAATTAAGAATTACACAACTGAATTTTTATTCCACATGTTAGTCAAATTATTAAAACTTTTTCTAATAATTATTTTAAAACATTGGTGACAGGCCACTGAGATCTCCGTGTTCAAATGTCCAGCGCTAGACGACCGGTCACGGAGATTTCCGTTTTTACGTTTTGTATGGTTTCCCCGCCTCTTCGCTTTTGATGGAGGCATGCAATTTGTTTTTTTCTCATTGTGAAATATATTTTAGTTATTTTTGTACCCCTGTCTTCTCTTTTATGAAATTTCCATATTTACAGAAAGAGTTGTTTACAGTTTTAAGACAGAAGGCTGGTGAAATATGGAATTTTACTGCCAGGCGTTAGGCGATTACGGGATACGTATGTAATCTGTAAATATATGTTGCAGTGGGGAAAAATTAGAAGAAACACTATTTTGCGTTCTGGAAGCCGAATTTATATCTGTGGCATCATGTTACCAGGATAATTATTATAATAGTGAGGCTACAGCTAAAAATGTGCTCGAAAGAAAGACAACAGTTTGTGGAACAATAAGGATTAACAGAGGGCTTCAAAAATAATATGTGGAAAATAAACTCAAACCAGGAGAAAGTAAGGGAGGAGTTTTGCTTCAAACATGGAAAGATAAAAGAGACGTAAGAATGGTTAGCACATTGCATCAGGCAACAAGAGAGTGAGAGGGGTAAAGTTGTTAAAATGCCCTATTGAATACTCCAATATAACAAGTATGTGAAGGGCGTAGACCGGGCTGACCAGTACCTAACATATTACTCTATCCTTAGAAAAACAGTATAAGAACTTGTATTGTGACTTCTGAATTGTGCACTCTTTAATGCTTCACAGGGTCTATACATTTCAAAACCCTAACAACAAAATGTCAAACAGAAGTTTTTTGCTTGAAACAGCCTCTTGTTTGGCAGACGTGAAATTAGGAACAGATGACAGAGAGAAAAGGAAACCACTTCTAGGACACCAGGTCAAGACCCACCAGATAGGCTGTCAGGAGACATTAAAGAAACATAAATTAACACCATTTGTGACTGGAAAGAAACAATAATCCTCCAAAACTTGCCGTTTTTTGCAGTGAACACAAGAAAATAAACTCGCTACATATGCTCCTTTTGCACTGTGCCTTTACATAAAGGAGAATGTTTCCAACCCTCAATTTCTACTAGAAGGTCTGGTGAGAACACTAATAAAGAATTACTTATGTATTATTGTAAATGACTGTAAATATATTGATGTAAAAACCACACTGTGCTAGCGCCGTTTAAAATTTAAAAGTTCACCTCCCTGACAGAAATGTTCGGTCTAGCAGGGGTGGGTGGAACGCACAGCTGTCGGTCACCAATGTGTTAATATAAGCTTAGATTAGTTATTTAGGGCTAGAATACTTAGGGATTGTAATCATTGCACTCTAGAAATAAAATAGTTAAAATTAATAATCCGTTTATTTATGTTCAAAAGCCTTTATAACTAATACATCCATACTAACGTTCGGCTAGAAGCTCACGCTACCAAAATTTCCAAGTCCCGAAGGTCCTTTAAGCAGTTCGTAATACGCCTACCTGACTGGATGATCGTGTGATGAACACATGTGAATGTGAGACCAGCAGCCGGATGGTGCAGCAAGGACCTTCTAGGCCTGTCGCGCCATCAGAGTTCGAGATAGAATGAGTCGTTTTAGTTAGCTTTTAAACTAAATACAGATCTGTTTAGATGTGAATCAGAACCAAGCATATTACGTGTAAATAGTTAGAGGAACGGATTTCCTAGAAGAAGATAGTTATCATGATATCCTTAAGTAAAATTAGCTTGGGGTTCTTAGCGCGATGATGTAACTGACTCACTAGTACTCTCGAATCCATAGATCCATGAACGCGAAAATATAAGCTCTCCATATATCCATATCTCGAACTAATATTTTCAGTCATTCGTATAAATTTTTCCTCACTGAAATCGTGGTTAATGTATGCTATTCTCGCCCTCTTTCTTGGCAGTACTTACTGTTTCTTATTTTCTATATATAGTTTCCAATTCCTTCTTAAATTCCCCATCCGTTCTACAAGCCATGTCCTCTGCAATTTACGAGATTTAACTTTTCTTTAATACATCTGACTTCCCACGAAGTTCATGTAGCCCTATGTTGTGTAACCTTCTCCAATCACCTATGTTTTGTCTCTATTTGGTCCAAAATTTTTCATAAAACTTTATTTTCTAATACTTGTAACATTATCTCCTCCCTGAAAGTAAGTGTCTGTGTTTTGTACCCATATAATATTATTGGGAGAATAATTTCTGTTTACATTTATATTTAACGTTTTTTTTTCTCGAGAAGTTGCAATTACGGGAGTCCCTGTAGTACGTAGAGATGATCACTATGTAGATTCGAGTAAAGAAAGAAAAACACTGGATTTAAGTGAGAGTTAGTCAAGTGATATTATATCATTATTGTTATTATTATTATTATTATTATTATTATTATTATTATTATTATTATTATTATTATTATTATTATTATTATTATTATTGCATATATATAAATCCTATTTCGCCTTAAGGTACATTAGGGTTATAGTTTGTAACAAAGTTGCGATAGTTTATATAATTTGATCTAAACTTAAAGTTTTTTTATGAATCTTATTTAACAATACTTCTTTCTGTAAATGTTTGTACATAACGATCCGCAAGATCCAGCCATCACAGTTGTTCGTGAATCTCTAAAAATGTTGATAGAACATCTCATTCACACGTCTGCAACTGACTGTGTGTTTCATTATCTCAATTTTATTATATTCACTTGCACTTGTTTTAACCTCTCAGTATTTTCATTGTAATAACATGTTTTGTCTTCAAGCAGCATCCAATAGGGAGAAGTTTAATAAATACCAAAAAATCAATATGTATGTAATTAAGTAACTACATCAGCTATCTATGTGTATTTTCAAAAATCGCGAAAATGCCTGAAAGTTAAATCATAAGTTGATGTAAAAATAACGTAAATGACACCTTATTATCGTTGAATCATATCTATCATGATTTGTAAAACAGAGTATCTAACACATAAGAAACATTGTAACGAAATAAAATACAGTAACCGATGCTTAAAAATCAGTGCTACCAACTAACGTAATGTGAACTACCAAACGTAACTAAATAAACAGTTTGGCTGTGGATGAAATTTGAATAATCAGGTTGGAAACTTTCGATAACTATAAATATAGTTGATAACTAGTGGTATGTTGCAATATTCATAGATGTTCATCTCGCTAGAAGAGCCTTCAACACTTCAAAAGCGTACATTTCTTCTCAATTACCAATTGTTCTTTAAAATAGATGTGAGAGGTTATAGATCTGTATTGTCTTTGAAGCAGAAAATTCTACGGAACAATCACTTAAAGTAACATTATACAGTAGTAATATGAATATGTACACATTTTGTTCTGTCAGGAGCACAGTTCTATAACAGAAGACCAGAAATAAACATAGTAATTTGTGTATTATCATTCACTTTTCCTTATCCATAAAAATTACCATAGGCCATTAAACATTTTCCATAATTGTGCCAAAGCTGCCTAAGTTTCTTAGTTTCTTGTTATTAGGCCTAGCACTGTTTTTGCATCTATGATATTGGCCTCAAACCTTAAATTGAGAAAGTTTCCTATAACATAAATTGGTTTAATTTATTTAATATTTTAATAAAACAATATAAATACAAGTGCGTAGACTACAATACATTTAAATTTAAATGTATGTCGAATTATACAATAACATAGGTTTTCATGATTTTGTTCTCGCTGTAGACTAAAAGATTTAAATAACTGTCATGAGAATTTATTTGTTTGTCAATTTAAGTATCACTTCATTATTTGATCTGTTCAGTTAGTTGTATTATTACACAACAGTTACTTGTTCATTTTGGATTATCCCTTGTAAGAAAAATGTTGGCTTAAATTACTCAAAATATTATTTACACTTATTTCGTTTACAGAGCTGGAATAATTTTGAAATTTTACTTTATGTAATTTCTTTTATTTATCAAGTGTAATAATGCAATGTACATTTTAACTTGCGACATAATAAAATTTCCGCTTTGTCTTCAAAAGACTGCCGGATACACACAACTAGATCATAAAAAAATGAACACATCTTAGAAAAATGACACATGGATCTTTAGAAAACAACATTTCTGATTATAAGTAGAATCCGGATTTTTATGTAATATTAATCGTACATGAATATGTACTGCAAATATTCAAAGTATGTATTAATATATTTTTTATTATAAAGAATAAAAATTTATGTTTTGATAAAATACTGTGTTATTTCTTTGTCGACGCTTTGTTTTGTTGTTGTATTTTTGTCACTAATTTCACTAATTTTATAAAAAGTTGAGGTTAAATATATTTATACTACCAATAATAAAATAACAAACGTCCAGGATTACCTCCGCGTAAAAAGGTATAATGAATGCATTTTAGACGTAGATCCTGAACCTAAATTAAGATACGTAAGCTCTAATATTAAAATATATTGTAAAGTACTTTACGAACGAATGAGACAATGGGCTAAAGAGAACAATAGGCTCTCAAAATATCAGCCAGGTTTTAGAGAAGGGTACTGCACGGTGGACAACGTATTTGTTCTGAGAACATTAATTGTTGATAATCTGAAAATGAAGGGGGGTAATTTATTTTGTGCATTCATTGATTTTAAGATGGCATTTGATACTGTGGACCGAAGCGCACTTTGGGAAAAATTAAATCGGAAAGGATTGTCTCATAAAATGATATATGCTTTAATGTAAATTTGTAAATATGTTAAATTTTGTATAAAAGTAGACCAAGGGCACATCACAGAGAGAAGTGAAGCCAATCGGAGAGTGAGACAAGGTTGCATTTTATCACCAATGCTATTTAATCTATTCGTTGATGATATTGTAGACGTAATGCTAGAAGGAGAAATTGACGCTCCGGAGATAAGAAATGTTAAAGTCTGTAGCAGAAATAACTGCACTAATTAATTTTATTATTATTACTGATTATTAAATATAAAGTTACACTTTCCAGAAAAGATTTCGTGAGAAACTTTTTCCAATCTGTTACGCTTGAGTATACATAAAGGCATTTGTGTCCATTGTATCTCAAGTTCTTTGAAGATGGACACATGTAAGTTAAATCGGTTTACGACCCCGGGACAATGGTTCCCTAATAATACGGCCTCACAGCTGGAGATGTAATGTCCCTTGTCCGGCTCTGGAAGTCATCCTTCCAGACAGATAAATGACAGCCAACTTTAAGTGTGTCAAAAAAAGCACTACTAGACCGCCTGTTGAGATGGCGACAGTAGCCAAAAACTATGTCCATCTGTTTTCAGTAAATTAATGAACTTCTCACCATCGGGTGAAAATCACACCCTGTAAATACACGACCAATGTATTATCCCTGAGATTCTGGTTTAACTATAGTGGGAACCGTAATGCCCAATCAGAGTCCATAAGTAAATAGTATTCTGCTAGTAAGGCGTTTTTTATGTATGTTAATTATATGTTCAGCCAATGAAAATATTGGTCTTGTAAAGTGTATTTGTAAAATGGAGTTGGATATATTCCGAATATCGGGAAAGTAGTCTGCTCCGGGCAGCGTTCCCGGATGGAACAAAATTTACATAAGACTCCCGCGCAGGATTAATTGTTGAAGTTCCGCTGCTGTGCGGACTCGTATATTTTCGCCGGTCACAGGCAAGCGACCCATTAGATACACGAAATGTGTTAGGCCAAGAACGGCAAGTTATAAAAGTTATTCATTTTAAAAGCATCAGTGTGCTGGTGTTATATCACACTTTAGGTCGTGTGAAGACCAGTAATTATCAGTGTTCCAAAACGCAATAGAATCGCCACGATATTAATAAAATAGGTCCAGTATCGACCGCTACTACTGCATTCCTGCGACCATTCCGAAGTGAAAGATACCGGAATAATATCCAATCAAATCCAATGTTATGGAATTGAAACTGTAACAGTCGTGTGCTACATGTGATTTAATAAATAGTATTAAATTGACACCAGTATTGTCTCGGTGAGCCTCCTGATAGTACTCAGTTATCCTTGGTTCGTTCCTCGCCTTATCCCACGGTGAAAATCCACAACCCTGAGATACATAGAGTCCATGCCTTGCTCTAGGCACATACCGCCTTCTTCCTGTTATATATGGCGCCCAACGTGGGGCTGGACATTAGATTTTTCGCCGTGGTGTACCACTGCAGTGAGCGACAGTGAACATGATACGCGTACGAGGCCAGCAGCAGTTAGCACCGACACTGGGCGGATAATAGCTGCCAAAACCATTGGCATTCGTGGCGTAGCTGCCAAACGGAGGATTTGGACATCCACAGGTCAAGTAAGCAAAGACGACCAATAGTAAGTGAGAAAGAAAATTTATTTTTATTATATATGTGCATATGTGCTGTATCAGTGTCATTTTTTATATATGTGTGTAACGCTAGTACTTGGCTATTCCAATATGGGTCTATAATATGATTGCCCAGTAAGTGGAAAGTGAATTTCCTTATTCTATGAATCAATATTGGAAGCGAAATGAGATTAATTAAATATAATATTAAATTTGTGCGGTGGCAAGACCTAAGGGAATTTCCCAAATACTAGCCAGTGTAATTTTAATAGTGCGCCGAGAATGGCCCATTCAATTTCAAATATACCGCGAGAAAGCGCGATGGATTATGAACAAATAAGTGTTCAGAGTAATAAAACTCATGAAATACAGGGTGATTCCCCAATAAGTTTAAAATATATATTTCCTGTCGTAATCAAAATCATGGAGGCAGGATAATGGCGGGATAGTATGAAATACCTTCGGTAACAACGTGCGATAGGTATAAATTCCTTAAAGATTGCAATTAGGTAGGATTGTCGATAGGAGAGAGATTATGAAAGTAATTTCGCAGGAAGTAAGTTCATGAATCACTGAATTGGCCAATCAGGCGGTTGATAATAAGCTCGACATGATAGATAATCACGTGTATGAGCGTAACATAAATATATGTAAAGTAGAAGAACGAATAGGACAGAGTTCAGCTTGTTTCCTCGGGGCTAAGTCTATTGAGAAAGTAAAAGCAATTCAAGTAATTGTAGTAAATAATGGCCAAACCAAAGTGATAATGGTACACTAGTATATTTTTTAATGCTAATAACTAATGGGAAATTAGGTGTGGTAGTGAAACGCAATAAAGTAAATTGCGATAAGTTGAGCCTACAAGGAAACGTGGAAGCGTCATGTTCGTCTCACAAATATGTGAATAGTATAGATTCGGTCGACTTTACCCCGAGCATTGGAAATGTCATCTCGGAGGCAGGGTCGAACGATAATCATGGGAAAAGTGTATGCGTTGAATTTCCTCCTCGAACGGTAAGGTTAAAGCCCGTTAATATTGAGTCCAGAGTGGACAGAGAGGCAGGATGCCTCAACAAAAGTGTTGATAGCCGGAATGGTGAACGTGATAAAATTGATTACGATAGCTATGGGAATTGTGGTAAATATTGTGTCCATAATAGTGCTATAATCGAACCAGAGTCGTTCATAATCATGAATCTGATCGTGAGATTATTATTAATATTGCTCTTCAAATGTTATATGGGCCCCATCATAGAAATGACGAAAGGGTTGATTCTGGGCGATATTCTGCATAAATATTTTGGAACGACTAGAGAGTCCAAGATACGTAGTTACCAAGATAAGGTAAGACAATATAGTCATATTAATCAATTCCAGGAAGTAAGGGGTGTGCCTTTTATAGGTTACTATTATCAGGGCATTAGGTCACCGATGGATACATTCAACCAGGGCACAAAATATTATAAAGTCCGTGAAAGTTGCCATAAAATAAAACTACGAAAACAATTTGGGTTGCCAGGCATGTAAACATATAGCAACTGTTGACCGTGACCCACACTCCATTCACAGCGAATACAAATCCCTAAACATAGAAAGTGAAACTTGTTTAGGGATTACAATATGTTTTTTGTGTCAAGGAAAAACTGAATTTCGGTAAACTGTCCGACCTTTTTTAAAGTGTTTTCTGTACGTGTGTAAGAAATAAAAACGAAATAAAGTTGTTTAAAACACGGGAAACTGTCCTGCTATCATGAATGATAAATAGTTAAAATACTTTGTGCATATTTTGGCCTATATAGCATAGGGGAAAAGCCTATATTTGATTATTATTCACGTGTCTGTTATTATTGCCACACGAATTATATTAATGAGTGAAGTTAACTTTACTGCCTGATTGAAAGGTAAGTTTATATGTGCTCATTGTACCCAAGAGTTTTATGAATATTAATTATGCTTGTGATTTAGTTGAATTGCCTGCGGGCGCATGTATGTTTTGGGCGATGATGCCTTTATTGAATAATTTGTTCAAGTTATTGTTTTTATTATAAGCGAGCGCGATAGATTTTAATGTAGAGCCCACTGGGGACAAAATGAATTAAATGATTTGTTTGCTGTGACGTCAGGTCACAGAGGACACTTAATAAACTGTTTGCGGGAATATATAGCCCGAGGACAGAGGACTGTGTTTACAGTGTTTGCAGTGAAAAGTGAATTTCGCTGAGGACGCTAATAATGCGTTTATTATCGTGGCGAGTGCCAGAAATGCAAATAAAGTCCACTGCGGACAAAATTAAATAAATAAATTAGCTGTTTGCGGGAATGTATAAAACCCGAGGACAAATGAAATGTTTGCTGTGAGATATTCCACAGAGGACACTATGATGCAAGAAAGTGCTTGCAGTATATTGTTTATTAGCGCATTTAAATAAGCGCAATGTGATAGGATTAATGTCCTTGATAGGCCATTAAGATAGTCTGGCACGCTCAGCCGATTGTTAATGAATAACAGATTAGCGTGGCGAGAAGCCCAAATAAATGTTCAAAGTCACAAGCGATTGTTTTAATTATTGGGTACAATTAGCAAGGACCCAGGTAAGGTCAGTAATATATCAGGCTAAGATTATTATAGATTTGCTATGATTACATATGTGTTACAATTATATAATTTACTTACACACTTACGGATCGAAATAAATATACAGATTGTCTAAATTGTAATCTCTTAAATATGTCTCTGTGACATAAGAATTAGTTTCTTTATTTAAACTGGAAGGTGGACAAACTACCGTAATTTGTGGAATCCTCAAGTAAATAAAAAAGGGTTACTAATCAGCTGTAATGGAGTATGATCACGTCTTATTTTGAATCCGCACGCGATCAATTAAAAGTATGGGGCCCTCGATTGCATAGGGGAGTCTAAATAATCATGCGCATACACTTCGCTCAAGGTCTTGAAATGTATGGTGTGAAACTTGAATACATCAAGATGTACGCCACTCGTTTGAAGTGCGTCGGATAATAAATAGTGCGTTCTACGAAATATCCAAGTATTTATGTGGTCACTAGGTCAAAGTGATAAAAATTATATATATATATATATATATCGAAGTGTTAAGACGAGCCTACATTCTGAAATTCTAATAGTAAAATATGTTTTTTTTTTGTGTTTTTTTCACTCATAGGCGTGACAGCCTACAAGAAATACGAAGTGTGTATGGTATAAGAGTGGAAAATGGTTGTTTTATAGCATGTTTGTAGAATTGCTTACAGGTACCAAATTAAGTTGCCTGTAATATTTTAGAATGAGTCCGACGGGCATGTCAGATCCTTGCAAAGGTCAGAAGTGGACATTGCTCGATTAATAAGATGGACATACCCCTCTGATTAATCGCTCAGAGGCAATTTGTAGCAGAAATAACTCCACTAATTAATTTTATTATTATTACGGATTATTAAATATGCAGTTATACTTTACAGAAAAGTATAATAATACGGATTCGCAGCTGGAGACGTAATGTCCCTTTTCCGGCTCCGGAAGTCATCCTTCCAGACAGATAAATGACGGTCAATTTTAAGTGTCAAAGAGCACTAGACCGCCTGTTGAGATGGCGACAGTAGCCAAAAACTATGTCCATCTGTTTTCAGTAAATTAATGAACTTCTCACCAGCGTGTGAAAAACACGCCCTGGAAATACATGACCAATGTATTGTCCCAAGATTCTAGTTTAACCGTAGTGGGAACCATAATGCCCAATCAGAGTCCATAAGTCAATATCATTCTGCTAGTAAGGCGTTTTTTATGTATGTTAATTATATGTTCAGCCAATGAAAATATTGGTTTAGTAAATTGCATTTGTAAGATGGAGTTGGATATATTCCGAATATCATGAAGGTAGTCTGCTCCGGGAAGGCTTCCCGTAAGGAGCAAAATTAACGTAAGACTCCTCACAGGATTAATTGTTTGAGTTCCGCGGCAGTGCGGACTCGTATATTTCGCCGGTCGCAGGCAAGCGACCCATTAGATACACTAAATGTGTTAGGCCAAGAACGGCAAGTTATAAAAGTTATTCGTTTCAAAAGCATCAGTGTGCTGGTGTTATATCACACTTTAGGTCGAGTAAAGACCGGTAATTATCAGTGTTCCAAAACGCGATAGAATCGCCACGATATTAATAAAATTGGTCCAGTATTGACCGCTGTACCATTCCGAAGTGAAAAATACCGGAATATATCCAAACAAATCCAATGTTCTGGAATTGGAACGGTAACGGTCTTGTGCTTCATGTTAATTAATAAATATTAGCTAATTGACACCAGTGTTGTATTGGTAAACCTCCTGATAGTACTCAGTTATCCTTGGTTCGTTCCTCGTCTTACCCCACGGTGAAAATCCACAACCCTGAGATACATAGAGTCCATGCCTAGCTCTAGTCACATACCGCCTTCTTCCTGTTATAAATCCCAGTCCTTTTGTATGCAGATGATTTAATTATCTGTTGCAAGACAATCAAGGGACTGCAAAGAGGTCTTGACCTACTGGAAATATACTGTAGGAATAGGGGATTGACTGTAAATGTTAGTAAGACAAAAACAATGACCTTTAAAAATGGGACGGTTTATGGTAGAGCAGAGGAATGGAAATACAAAGATCAAGTACTTCAAAACGTGAAACATTTTGAATATCTTGGTACGACGTTTAATATGAACGAGAAGTGGAAAAAACATATTGATATAGCATTATTTAAAGGGAGGGGACAACTTAACAGTGTACTCGGTATTCTGGGTCGAATTCCAGTCAGCACATTAGAAAAAATGATGGAGCGATGGTCAGGCCAGTAATGCACAATGGTTGTGAAATTTGGGCTTTCCAAAGAACGGAAATACTAAATAAGGTATATACGCATTTTCTAAAAATATATTACAGGACTTAGTAAGGCCGTTTCTAACTGTGGAATTTTATATGAATTCGGGTCATTCCAGGACGACATTAACTGTAAAATTCCTGTACTCAAATACTGGTTGCGAGTAATCCAAGGTGAACAAACAGTGCTTAGAGCAATTTGTTACGACCACCAAATTAAAAACATAGATGTTATATTTCGGGCAGACGAGGTTAGGAGAGAACTCCAAAAGATTGGGATGGGCTGAATATGGGAAAAAGGGACTGAAAATGGCAAGAACGTGTGGACAAAAATAAGGAGGATGTACTTAGATATAAGCCAACAAGATATTTTCGCCGAATGTACAGGAAAACGATCACTGTGTTTACAAAGAGACTTAAAACACGTCTGGGGTAAAGAATCATATATACTCAACCTAGGATTTAAAGAGAGATCAGGTTTGCTTGGTTTAGGCTAGGGGCATGGAAATTTCTAAAAATTAGCGACGATCACGATAAGCGAATATGTCCAATGTGCGGGAACTTTGACGATGAGGTACATATATTAGGAAAATGTAATGATTTAGAATATTGGAGACGTCAGTTATTACCGGAAAGATTTCTAAATTCAAATCGGGAAAGATTGGCATGCTACGAGTTATTGGTAAATCCAGAAAATTGGATAAACTTGGGTACATTTCTGGACAAAAAGCGGAAAATAAGGACAACACTCATTCATGAATATATATATGTTATCAAAATGCAATAGCATTAATTCTTAATAATTATACATAGTGTGAAATGCTATTGTGTTATTATTGAATTTTAATATTATTGTGTTTTCTTTATGTAATTGTAATGTTATTGTTTTTTAGTGTATAATGCTATTGTGTTATTATTTAATTGTAATATTATTGTGTTTTCTTTATGTAATTGTAATGTTACTGTTTTTTTTCTTTACACTAGTATCAATTATTACTCTATTGTAACGGACTGTCAACAGCACGTACGGCTTACTGCCCGTGCGATCCATATTTGTAAATAATATTTTAAATATCTTACTTTTTGTCTAATAAAGTCCTACTACTACTATTACTAAAAAGAGACGATTTAGGACAGAGCGGAATATCTTACAGTGATTTTCACATAAATTTACTTATTTTTTATATGTTTAAATTATTTATGAACAACTCTCAAAATACAGTACTTTCAGTATCTCGCACTTACACAAATGATGTGTTGCATAGTGTACAAGGTGTATAGGCCTACAACACTATTTCACCATCTGTGATAAAAGGTATCATCGAGAGTTATCCACTACCAATCTTTTTTTTCGGCAGATAACGATCAGGCAGTCGAAGCAATTTTCATCTGTGTTCACTGACTTTCAGTCACAGCAAATAGACCTACTAAGTCAAAAGAAAAAAAACTGAAAATTGTCAGACGAAATCAGAATATTCCATATTAATTTCGTGCACAATATCTGTGTTTCTATCTGAATGCTATCCCCCACTCCCCCCAAGGACTATCAAGCTATGGAAAATATAATTTCCCCCTATATCTCTAAAATGTATTCAATTTTAAAAGAGTGATTCTTAACAACATCAGAGTGTGATGGAGCTCATGGATGTACCAGTCCTAGGTTAAACCCCAAGTTTAAACCTCTCACTCACCACCTCATACTCACCTCCTCAATGTCGCCTATTACGTAAACTTATAACACAATTTTAAAACTATATATATCCCCAATATTATTATATTTCACCGTTAAAAGTAATAAGAGGGAATATATTTTGATAAAGTACTAAATAGATATGAGAAGTAGGTTACGGTTTGCACAAAAAGTGTACATCCGAATTCCGAGGGATAATTTTGCTTTTAAAATGAAACTTAGACATGTCCGACAATTAAAAATATAAAACATGACAGAACATCAATAAGTAATTTGAAAACAAAAAATTGTAAAGAACTACTTCACCATCCGCTTCCATTAATTTACTGCACATTACATCGAATTGATGTCTAAAATGCAACTCTGAGCGATGTTCTTTCTTCACTGCACGTGAATACGTAAGGTGCGATAGTACACGAGAAGGCATTCTACGTAACAAAGGAATGGAATCTAACCTCCAATCATATTTTAAGAAATTGATATAATTAAGTATAATTGCCCGTAATATGGTAAAATGAAGGTAGGAATGGTTATGCTTTCCTTTACGTTTTTCCCTTATACTCCGTTGTAAGAGTTTTCAAACACCTTACCTTTTTCGTATATATTTAATATTGTGTTTGTCTTCTAAACCCGGACTCCATTTATAAGATTTTTCCTTTCCATTAATACACTTCTTGCAATATTATTACGGAATTCAATTCAGTCTTTAAAAGCAATTACAGAACATAGCGATATGCGATTTGTGAAATATTTATTCTCCAAACACATTCGTTGCTATAGTTTATGTAGTGATTATTATCCAACAATTTGTTACTATAGATATCATAACAATCAGCTAGCCTTAATATTAGTCTTAGGAAAACAATAACATTAGTGGACTTTGGTGCCTTTAAGAAGAAAGTATATAATTGGAGGAGCAACTTTTACGTCATCTAAATTTATAAGTTAAATTCATACAACCTTTTTCGCTTTCAAATTAAATTTTCAATATCTGTTGGGGAAAAAAAAAATATATATCTACGAATATCTTGACATTATCAGAAGTGAGACAGATAACAGTTCTTTCAGCGTGAAAATTACCTCCTGTATGAATTGTATCCTATTTTATGCACAACTGTATGTCTTGACTTTTATCAGCGGCTACGTTGCGCAAGTGGTTTGAAGGCATTGTATAATTGGAAGCAGGTAGATTCCTCTTGTTGTGTCTCTTATTTACCTCTGTCGAAAACTACATTATACCCTTCTTCACACTCAAGTCAATCAGTTCATTACAATAATAACTGCTTCGCCTCATATCATCCCTCGACTTCCATTCGCCGGTCACGGTTACTTAACGTTGGATTATTGGCAGAAATTTAAATAATGACATTTTCCTCATAACTAGCATATTTTATTATGTGTATAATGCGTAATTTAGAACAATAGATGTCATGAATACACTTGGTATTATGTAGCTACAGCCACGCTGTTACGCTACAAGCCGAAGGTTCTGACGTCTACAAATTAAACTAACTACAGTTACAACTACAATACTAATATAAATTCATTTTACATGTAATTCTCATAAAGGGTTCTACTCCTGATCGGGTCAGGATTTTTAAACTGGCATAAACATTCTAACCGAAGCTGAAGATCAAAACATTTTGACTTTCTGACTCGACAAATGGATTGCGACGCTAATAATAACTTGAGCTGTTAATATCCAACAAATTTAGAGTCTCATTTTTACGCGAAACGAAACACGAAGAAGGCAATGTTATTCACTTTCTATGTTTACTGCCCGCTTAATAAGGACACAGACGTGCAGGACGTATGGACATATAAAGTCTACATTTTGAATCTGTTACTAAATTAAACGTGTAAAATTCACCTGGCATTTTTAATTTCGCGTGCGTTTCCCTACGTGTAAAACAGTCTTCATCAATCTGTTAGTTGGACATCACAAACAGTTTGTTCACTGACAGTCAAGTTCGTCCTTCAATTCCAGATAGCCGAGTTCGATTCCTGGTGGGGTACGAAATGTAAATCTCTGTGTAGGAGCCTAGGTGTGATTGTGCTTGTTTTTGTATTTATAAAAAAGAGTAATAAAAAACGAAAACCTGAAACAGAATTTAAATAATATACAATACAATACTTCTGTGCGATGAGATCCAAGCCTATTGTATAAACAACAGTATCTTACTTTTTATTAATTGGTTACAGGTATATTTAAGGAACATATTTGAGCCCTGTAGACCCAAAAATGTCTTGTATATTTTTATGTTATTTCACATAACAAAAGAATCTTCCCCGTGTCTCTGTTAAAATAAGTCAGGACTAGAAAGTAGTTTATTCAAAGGCGATTTTATTTTAATTTTATAGAGATGCCACATTTTACAAACAACATTGTAGGATAAGGCTCAGTTTGAATAAACACAGAAATCTTTAATTTGAATTAAATGTTTAAATTGAAGACTTCTTATTAGAGTTGTACCTTATTAGTTAAATATTTTAAGGTTAGTACTTATTCCACTAAAGTAATCTGACTTATTATTGAGAATTCGTGGATACACGAAATATTATGCAGTGCAATGATGCTTAGGTGTTTACGGTTTAAACAGAGATCTAAAAATACTAACATCATATCAATTATGCTGAGGTGTAGAATAATAATAATAATAATAATAATAATAAACATTTCTTCATGTTTATTATTATTATTATTATTATTATTATTATTATTATTATTATTATTATTATATTATGAACATTTCTTTAAAATCCAAGCAGCCGAGATGAAATTTTTAAGAAGAGTAAAAGGCTGCACTAGAATGGACCAGATAAGAAACGAGGATATCCGTGAAGAACTGCAGACCTACTCGATAAAAGAAAATATATTTAACAACAAGACACAGTGGAAAGAACATGTAGAAAAAATGGAAGAAAGTAGATTACCAAATAAAATCTTGCATTTTTCCAAGAGGAAGAAGGGATGTCGGACGTCCTCGGAAGAGATGGTCTTAGATCTATTAGTGAAGACGGAACGGGCAACTCTTACCTAAACCCGGAAGTGAAGAAGAAGAAGAAGAACATTTCTTTATTTTACTGGGCACATTTGAGGTGTTAACCCAACTAGGTTATATCAAATTTATAGTAATTAGAAGGGAACGGTATTTTATCTGCTAAAACTAAAAATATAATATTTTTTATGTAGTAAAAATAGAAAATATGATAAAAAAGCAAATAAATTTTATTCCTAAGTTAGAAAAAAATAAATTATCGTCATAAAAAAATACTTACAAATCCTGTTGAGAGGATTAAACTTGCTGTTGCAAAAACAATAACAACTGTCTCCAAATGTTCCATCACAAACCAATGTCGGTTTTCTCGGAATGGTGCAGTCGTCGGGAGAAGAACCACAAAAAGACAATCTTACATATTTCATCAAATCAAAGTCGCTGAAACACAAATTTTCAATTTCACGAACCTCTTCTATGTCTTCCAAAACGTTGGCAATTTTACACATAGTATGAAATAAAATATATTTTTCAAAAACACTTTTAAATCCGTGTTTAATAGCTTCTGTTTAGGAACTTTTGAGTGAATGATTTTTTCTCATTGCCGTACATCTCATTAATTATCTCATTGAAACATTTGGTTCGTGTTTCCACATTTTTAAAGAGTGACACAAAAACTCGAGTTTTGCAAGATTCGTAAGTTCATTTATTTTTTAACGTACTGTCGTTAAGTAAATTCTGAAAAATTTAAATTGATGCAGCGTCATCCTTACTTAGTTCATCTATCTAACTCACTGGCACTATCGAACCCATAGGTTTGCGGCCGCTCGGGCATAAGCCCTCCATACATCTCTATCCTGATCTAATGTTTTCCAACCGTCCTCTGAATAATCTACTTCCCTTAAATCACGATAAATGTTATTCCACCACCTCATCCTTAGTCCATCAATGAGGCGTTTTCCCTCTGATTTCCTAACATGAAAGCTTCCATGCCCCTCTTTCATTCCCCATTCGTGCCACATGTATTGTCCATTGCAGTCTCCGTGACTTAACTATTCTTATTATATCTCGTGTCCTATAAAGATCATGACAATCACTCTTACATAGTCTTATCCAATCATCTGTCTTTCATCTCTCTTTGCTCCGAAAATATCCGTAAGAACTTTATTCTGAAGCACTCGTATTCTTTTTCGTCTCTTGATGATGATGATGATGATGATTATGATTATTATTATTATCATCATCATCATCATCATCATCACCCGGTATCATGGCAGCTGCCGCCGACATCGGGAAACCAAACGCCATTCCTCTCTGTCCATCCATTGACCTTCCTCCAATCCTCTGATATTCAAAGCCGCTTGTACCCCTTCTATCCAAGCTTTCTTCGGTCTTCCTCTCTTCCTTCTTTCCATTGGGATCCATTCCATAAACATTTTAGGTAATCTTTGCTCTGACATTCTTTTGACATGGCCGTACCATTGTAATATTGACTTTTCTATAAAATGTATGATGTCTTGCACACTCATAATTGCTCTTGTTTCTTTATTTCGTATTCTATCCATTCTATATTTTCCAGCTGATCTTCTTAAAACATCCATTTCTGTACATAAAATTCTTTTCATATCCCTGGTAAGAATTTGCCAGACTTCAGCACCATACGTTAAAATATTCTGAATTATTGTTTGATATATTTGTAATTTTCTATTTTTTGTAATATTCTTGCTCCACCAAACAAGAGTTTAGAGCATTTATTGCTTGTTTTTGATTGTGCAATTCTATTTTTAATTTCCACTGTGTTATGGCCTGAATGATCTAATTTTGTTCCTAAATAAGTGCATTCAATACTAGGTATTAGCTCTTCTCCATTGTTGAAATTTATATTTTCCTTTTCTTCTCCTATACACAGATATTTCGTTTTCTCTATATTTATATAAAATCCCCATTTTTCATATTCTTCTCTTAGTTTTTTTGCCATATATTCTATGTCATCGTGGTCTCGTGCTATTAAAACCTGGTCGTCTGCAACATTGAGTGAATATACGTGTGTGTTTAGGATTGGTATGCGCATTTTTTGACATTCGTTTCCCCTCCAGTTTCTTAGTATTCTTTACAGATAAATTTTGAATAGAGTTGGAGATAAACTGCAATCCTGCCTTAAACCTTTTGTAATAGTAAATTCCTCTGTTATATGATTTCCAAGTTTTATTTTGAAAATTGATCCTTTGTATAATGATGTTATGGTTCTATTAATCGTTTGGTAATGTTCGAATTGTCTAAAGTTTCCATAATAATGATAATATTAATAATTTATTTATTCTGGCAGAGTTAAGGTCTTTCCTTCCACTAAACCAGCACAAATTACAAGTACATATTTGAGAATTTATGTAGTAATTATAAATTAAAGTAAGAGTTCAATTTTCGCATCCACATAATATAACTGGAGAAGGAAATTTTTATCTCTTCAGTTTAACGTTATTTTTTTGAGAAGTTGGAACAAGTGTCCCTGTCATCACAGTAGCATGGATTTCCAGAATTGAGCCTATGTTTACTTTCACTGTGCATCTCATTCCCGTTTGTAATTATTGTTTCTAGGTTTTTTTAATTCAGTCACGTCTTCTAAAAATCCCTCATTTGTCATTAGCTGTTTATTTCCATTATATGATTATCGTATAATGTATTTATATGTGTGAACATAAAACATATGTTTAGTTTACTGATGTTTACTTCTAGCCCCAATTTCATAGTGTTACTCAATAGAGTTCATCTATCACTGATTCAAAATTTTCAAAATTGTTTGAATAAGAGACTATTGTTTACAGTCAAGCTCTCCATAGAGTAAATATGGATCTGGGTGGAAATGCAAGATCTGGACTTGTACATTTGAGGAATAAGTTTTATTTTGGAAAATCAACCAGACGTATAAATCTCTTATTAAAATGATTGGGAGAATTTTTGGAACTCCTTCCGACCACCATAATCACCCATATCACATTAACTTTTTTATTTTCAATTTATGCATGAATGCTATATCATGCCCTAATTATTATTAATACTGTGACATTCAGCTGATTGACTGATGTTTGCAGGTTGGAGAGTAGCGATAATGAAATTAAGAGATGACGAAATTCGTGTGACGTTACAAGGAACGTATTGTCATTATTAGATGTTTCCATTTACAGATGATGTGATGGACTAGTGTTTAAGGGTCTAACGGTCTTACAGGCTTTCTGATAACCTGCGCCCAGTGTACCTTGTGTCGTCAAACCAGTGTGTAATGGGGTACACAGTTAAAAAATTGTCTTCGGCAGATATCCTCGTGTAAGATTTGGGATATGTAGGATACTTAAACATGCCTACGAATTTAAAAAATGAGAGAGAGAGAGAGAGGACAGGAGAGAGAGATATACTAGACCGAGATAATTGTTAGAATTATAATAACAATCAGATCATGGACATATGAAATGCGTTTAAGAAATTTTCCAATCGTGTAATTTAATATAATATATGCATCCTTTGGTATTTGTGTAATATAACATACAGAATGACCCAGAATTCGACCTATTATATCAGAGGGATTGCAGAGTCAACCCAGACAAACATGGGGTATTTACTGAGTTGTGTGGCACCAAATGTCTAGAAAGTTGAGAGTCTTATCTACTAACGTCTTAAGGGCTTCCTAAGGTCTGCAGTGGGATAAATGACACCACTTACAGCAACTAGTCTATTGTGTATTTTACCTAATATACATTCAAAAAGACGTGTACGCATTTACATACTACTCGTGGCGCGACAGGCCTACAAAGCCCTTAGCCTAACAGCCGCCTGCTGGCCTCACATTCACATGTGCAATCACAGGGGTAGATGATCATCCAGCCAGTGTAGGGGTGGCATGTGATCAGCATGTCGAGTCCCCCAGCCGTTATAGCTGGTTTTCTCAATCTGAAGCCGCTACTTATTGTAGCTACCCAAATGCCTCACGATGCTGGGTGGCCATCGGTCCCATACTGGCCGAAATACCATGAGAAAATATCTTCCCCCACGATGATTGGAACGAGCACTAGTCCCGTAGCTTTGCACCAAGGCGCCCTACCTTAACCACTCGGCTACGGCGCGGGACATGAATTTACATACATTTTTTTTCATGAGAGTTCATTGTGTTTTTATAAACTTCATTGTTTTCTTAAATCTTACTTTAAATTAACCTAATCAATGATAATGATCAAGAGAAACAAACAACTTAAAAATGTACAATTTTGAAGTCTGAGAATAAATCAACCCCCTGCAATAAATTAAAAAAAGTAGAGAATTGTGAAAAATGTTGATAAAATGGATATTTCAAACAATACGTATGTAACCTAGAGTTTATAAAAAGTAACCAATGGATGGAAGAGTTGTTGGCGCGGAAATGTTCATATAATGATAATGTACAGCGTCTAAGACATTACGCTTTGTCGCAGAGCTACTGATCATGACTTGGTTCGAGTCCCTATGCGGAAGGATTTACTCACTAAATGTCGGCTAGTGTGGAACGGTGTTCACCTAGAATTGTGAGGAATTTCAGTTGTAGTATGTACCGTGTATAACATTTTGGGAATCCGACGGTTGACCACTTATCACACATAGCCATAAAGTCTACCCCTCTGTTATATCAAGTGCCTTCTACACTTATCGCTCCATGAGTTTAATTTAGTTTAAACAAAGGAATGACTTAATTTTAAAGCATAATAACAAAATGTTATCTGAAATAAGGTAAAAGAGAATATTTGTAAGTTTAGAGTTAAATTTGCTACTTTATTGAATGAGCCATTTAAACGATGATAAATATGGCATCTGAACATGTATTTATATTTACCTGATAGAAAAAAAGCCTTTGTCATTGATCTGTCTAAAACTCTTAGCTGTATAAACTTACAGATACACAGTTTTGGTTTCAATTTATGAAATATTAATATTTCATTAAAATGAAAACATTTTTCAATTTCACATTTAGTGGCGTTGCTTCGTAACGTACTCGTTAGTTATTGCATCATTTTTGTTATTGAAGAAATATTTTATGGATGTTACCTTCTTTAAAATTATTAGGGCCAAAATGGTGCCCGAACTACATCTGGCCATCATTATTATATTCAGCATGTATTGTAAGAGTAGTTGGTGTATGGCGTGTTTGGTCTTAATGTTGTGTTGTCTTGGAGGAAGCCCTGACATTGAGCTGATCACTCATTCGAGAAGGTCCACCATGTTCTGTATGGTACGTAAAAGTTCCATAGTACAAAGTGTGACGTTAAACCACGCTAATGGAATATAAATACTGTATATATTAACTATACGTAGCGGAAAAGTTCCATATCGAATAAAACAACAAATTACATTTAGTTCTCTCGTGGAATCCCTTGTTTAAAAATTCTCAAATCACAGCTTCATCTTCATAAAATGTGACAATAAGTTAAAATGTTGTTAATTTGACATTGGATGGAAGTTCTTAGGATTGCTTTTGTAGCAAAGAGAGATGAACAGAAAGGTGATTGGAGAAGACTATATAACAGTGAACTACATGATCTTTATAGGAAGTCAGATTAATGAAGAACAGTTAATCTCGAAGGCTGTGATGTGCAGGACATGTGACAAGAATGGGGAATGAAAGACGTGCGTGGAAGCTACTTTATAGGAAAACCGGATGGAAAACGCCCAGTTTGTAGGCCAAGAATGAGGTGGGAAGTAGATTATACAGGGAATATTGCGAAAACATTAGCTCAGGATAGGGATGTGTGGAGAGCTTATGTCCGTGCGGTCATAAACCTATGGGTTCGAATATACTAGTGAGTAATTAGTTAGTTAGTATGTATTGTTCATGCAAATAGAACAAATATATCAAATATATTCTCTTTCCCTTTTGTTTCCTTCTTCTTCTTCTTCTTGAACGTCGTAGACAATCTTGGTGGACCAATGGTTACCATGCGTCCATCTGACTCACGAGTTCAAACTCGCCGAGATCTGTGGATTTACAGAACGTAAAAAGACTGTGCACTGGTTTCTGTCGAAAAGTCACAAAACACTTCGGTACCGTGAATATATTTACGGAACGTAAAAGAACCTCACGATTGAAGAAACATAACTCGGAGCAAAATATGTTGATCCTTTCTCACTCAGATTTGAATTGTGCTCTAATGATCTTAGATGTTAAAGAGCGTCGTTAAATAGAAATAATGTCATGACACTGCCTTCTAAACTAAGTTTTATCCGATTATACATGTTCTAGCTTCTTTTGTTGGAATATTTTTGGAGCGGGTTCTAACAGCAAAGTGCAACTTGGATGACTACGGTTTATTTAAGGTTATATCCCTTAGAAGATTATCTTCTCTACGGCTAACATTTTCCTCCTGCACATTGTTCTGTCTTCTACCATCTTTTGTTGGAAAGTCAAATTTTTCTCTTCATGCATTGATGCAGTTTGACACGTTCTTGGTGATTAATTAAATATTTTGTTTCTCGCTCAAGATTTGTGCAGTAGAGTTAGCCCTGCCATGGTACTTCTGATTTAGCTCGAAACACTCCCACTATCGTCAAGGTCATGGAATCCCTGATGAACGTAGATAATTTTAGGTTTGTTATTAATTAAACATTTTCTCTTTCTAACTTAACTTTGGGTATGATATGTGTTTGTTATATTGTGTTGTTCTTTGCTGTCTTCATGATGTACCGTAGTCATAACTAGAAACTCACCTAAGCAAGTCATCATGTATGTTTTCCTATTTAATGTTTATTTTTCGTTCACATTTATTTTCATCCGCTCAGCGCAAAAGTAAGAAAGTCCAATTGTGGTGCAATAAATAAATAAACAGGATGAATTAATGTTTTAAATAAGACTATCAACATCAGCTAGAACAGGAAACATTCATTAAAATATTCTAAAAAACAAATAGTCGGAAACACGTTGAATAATTTGTTAAGGCAATAGACTACAAGCCGGGTGGTCGCGAGTTCCATAACAGATGAGGTCAGGGGTTTTACCACTTGACTAAAAATTGTGGTAGGATCATGTCACTGGGTTCTACTCAACCTCTAAAATCAATCTTCACTTAAAAGTCCGTCGCGCAGTACTAAAAACTCGGGAGAAAAATAGTCTCCAAAAGGCTAAAGAGGCGGCAGCCATAATCTCCTACTTTTTCAATAGCTCTGTGAGACCAGTAAGAGGATCCCTATACACATTTACAAATATATCGGGTGATGAGTGTTTTCCACCAGAAAACGTGAGAAATATGTTAATACCTTTACATACTCACTTCTTTCAAGAGGTTTCGTGATGTTTTATGAAATTTGTTGTGTTAACTTTTACATTAAACTAGACCTAAAACATTATGTTGATCTACCGAAATAACTAACTTATGTAGTGTATAATATTGTAGTCTGAGTGTCATGTATCAACTTGCAAAACATAGAGAATTATTAAAGGAGAAAAATCAATAAGATCAATATTATAAATAAGTAGATAACCTGCAGTTAATGAACAAAGCAAGCAATAGGCGGAGGAAAATTATTAATGCGGAATAATAATTAATACAGGATCGAAAAATCCAACGACCTAACGTATCATGTCTTGGCACCCGTCCACAAGTTCCTATAGAGAAGGAATTTTCTCATGGAATATTAGCCATTAAGATATCGGTAACCTTGGGGAAACGCCCAGTTGGTAGGCGAAGAATGATTTGAGATACATACATTATACAGTGGATGATTGGAAGTCATTACCTCAGGATAGGGATGTATGGAGAGCTTATGTCCGCGCAACCATAAATTTAGGAGTTCGATAGAGCCGTGAGTTAGTTAGTTAGTTAGGAGATCGGTGTCCACCCAGGATCGCAATAAATTTGTGCAGCTCTAATAAATAGCCACTATAAGAATGAGGAGACATCCTGACCACATACCAATCATATACTGTTTACATTATCGTCTGTGTCCTGTAGTGGGATCACTTTACACACCTTTACCTACCTGTATAAAATGACACAAGAGATCAGCCAATTAATAGATCAATTATCTTGCAAGCATCTAGCGGCATGAAGTTTTGTTTATTTTCAAGAACGCAGATGTTTACTTTAAAAATAGAATGAAAGGAAATGTTATCCATACGAATGAAAAACAGAGTATTTGCAATTTTAGAGTTAAATTTGTTTTGATTTTCAATGAGTTAGTTATCTTTCAAATGCATATGCAATGTATCACGTGATGTATTAATACACATTTGACGGACAGGAAAAGTACCAGGTAGTCACTTTATTGTTGAAATAGAGCATTAGATTCGCAATGGAAAGTAGGTTACTATATTTTAGGAATCGGAAAAAATAAAAGGAACTGTAAAATCATGGGTTTATTTGTCTTCCATATTTGGCACATATTTAAAAAAGTAGGTACGTTGTATAATTGTTGAGGGTAGAAGTAAAAGTGCAAGTTTTGAAGTATTGGGAAAAGAGTTTTAAAGTGGAAGTTTTATAGGAAAATGACAGGTAATTCAAAATGATAACTGCGGGTGATGTGTATTTTCTCCCAGATAACTCGAAAAAGACAATG
This sequence comes from Diploptera punctata, assembly GCA_030220185.1. NCBI lineage: Eukaryota > Metazoa > Arthropoda > Insecta > Blattodea > Blaberidae > Diploptera > Diploptera punctata. Next base: position 36,631 of record JASPKZ010008118.1, on the reverse strand, counting down.
CATTTACACTCTCAGTTTTTTCAAGAGAAAAAATCACTTAATCCCTTTGCTTCTAATCGCCTCAGTTAAAATACATTTCTCTAGTGGTGGAAAAGTAACTTTCCTGGGTTTTTCCTTGTATCCTTCATTTAAAGATGATAACTGTGGTATTGAATATTTGCCTGATACAGGAAGGTCTATATATACATTTCCACGGTATATGTTGATTGATGAAACACTTCTATATTCAATCTGTCAAATAATATATTTCAATATTTAATTTATAAAAATATCTTGCATTTTCACATTTAATGACGTTACTACGTTACGGTACAGTTATTACGTCAACATTAGCAACAAATGACATTTTTACAATCATTACTTGCATGATAGTGCGTTCTGTCGTACTTACAGGAATGACGACCATGATTGAAAGTTTGGTTTCCTAAATTTTTTGGGTTGTCAAACTATAAATAACTAAATAACTGTACTGTAATATTACGAATTACTTACCGAGGGCGGGAAGTAAACCACTACCGTTTTTATATACTATGTACAATATAATTATAGAAAGAACATACCCAAAAGGTAGCGTGAATATACATTATACCAAACAAATCCCTGCATTTTAAATGAACTGAGATTTGTTTGAAACAATATAAAACATTAAATTCACACTTGACACCATTTTATCCCTGATTGATGTCACGGCCTGCTGTAGTCTCTACTAAATTATTTCGGCTTTTATCGTATATACATTGGTCAGACTTCTAACGACAGTCAGTTGTTTAAATGAACGAAAATATTTCCAACAAAGGTGTTATTTTTTTACTGTTATTTATTATTATCAACACCATCGTGCAAAAGATATGTACAAAACACATTTGTGAAGTGTTTTACAGAATCTCAGAAATTAACGAAACATTGGGACCGGATAATGTATTCAGACTAACAATAGAAAAATTTAGTCTTGATGAAGATAGTAACAACCACAGTGGGATGAGATTAGTCACCTATAGTTCAGAACACAACATTCCCACATAAGAATATTCATAAATACACCTGGACGTCTCCAGATGGTAAATTGCGAAACCATGTAGACTGTACTTTCCCACCCTGTGGTTCGCAAAATATTTCAAGGGATGCGCCAAAACTTTTCCGTAATGGCGGGTTTACAGGATAGGTCTACTATCGTTTCCATCATTTCTGCAGCATTGTAATAGTAATAATAATAGTAATAATAATAATAATAATAATAATAATAATAATAATAATAATAATAATAATAATAATAATAACAATAATAATACACCGTGTTCCAAAATGATGGTTGTAAGCAGTTGGTATAGATTTATTTACAAACGAAATTGAACGCGTGATTATTTACTATAATGAAAGAAAAACTGTCTGCAGTGTTTTGTTTCTTGTCATTATTACGTCGTCAGCGTTAATTTGTGAAAATGGCGATTCCTGTACAGAAGTCATTCTTTGTGTTGCAATTTGCGAGGTCTGGTTCCATTGTTGCAATGCAGCGAGCTTTCCAACGGTAATTCGGAATTGATCCTCCGACAAATAAAATTATCCATCGATGGTATAAATAATTATAAACAGTAAAAGGAAAAGTCCAGGACGTCGACGAACACCAAATGACGCGTCGGTCCGGATGACACGATTCATTCCCATAACCTCCATGGTCTCCCGATCTCACACCTTGTGATTTCTTCCTGTAGGGGTATGTGAAGGACCATTTGTACGTAACACAACTTCCGGTCGACCTTCCAGACTTGAGAAGAAGGATTGTTGCTGCTGTTGAATCCATTACTTACTCCAAATGTGCTGACCAAGGTTTGGGAGAAATTCGACTATCGGCTGGATGTGTGCCTTGTGACGAAAGGTGCTCACATGGAACACACATAAAGCATTTTATAAAAACTCGATGAGTTTCTCTTTAATTAATGTAACTTTTATTAACATATAAATATATATATATATAATGTAAGGGAAATTAAATAACTATGAAATCCCGTCCATCATTTTGGAACACTGTATTTATTATTCATCATCATCATCATCATCTTCATGGTAGGCCGTCGGCCTGTTCTGCTCTCAGATTTCATCTTCCCATACTTTATTATTATTATTATTATTGTTATTGTTATTGTTATTATTATTGTTATTGTTATTGTTATTGTTATTATTATTGTTATTGTTATATTGCAAGTAATTAGTAGAATATATTATTATAGGAGAGATTAATGTTTGTACCAGAAATTTTCGGTGGCGTAATGGGTACCGCACTGGTATATATATATATATATATATATATATATATATATTAATATAATAACATTTTTGACATTGAGCAATGCAAGCTTAAAATTACATGATAAGAAAAATGAATGTTCGTACGGGACTTGAACCCGGACCTCTGGATTTAAATTCCACTACTTCCAATAACAATGAGAATATATTTTTAAAAGAGAAATGAATGTTTGTACTAGACATGCTCGGTTGCGTAACCGGTAGCTCAATGGTATATATATAGATATACAGTATATATGTAATATTTAAATTTTTGACATTGAGAAATGCAAACTGAAAATTACATGAAAAGAAAAATAAAAGCTCGGACGGGACTTGAACCCGGACTACTTGATTTATGTCCCACTACATCTATTAATAATGAGATTATATTTTTATAACAGAAGAGAATATTTGTACTAGACTTGCTTGGAGGCGTAATCGGTAGCGCAATGGAATATATATATTATTGTAATTAATTTTTTTACATTGGGCAAAGCAAGCTTAAAATGACATGATAAGAACAATAAATGCTCGGACGGGTCTTGAACCCGGACCTCTGGTATTATGTCTCACTATATCTATTAATAATGAGAATGAATTATTTTAAGAGAAATGAATGTTTGTACTAGACTTGCTCGGTGTCGTAGTCGGTAGAGCACTAGGATATATATATATATATATACGTATATAATTAAATTATTTGAACCGAAAGTGCCTTTTTGCGGTTCAGTATAGTATCTTTGTTCTCCTCCCTACTACAGAACATTTGTGAACTATGCCAATGTCCTCTTTTCCGTGTGGCTACCCCTTCCCTTTTCATCCTTTCTGCCGCGCATCTCTACAGCGCATATCCCCCCCTATTTGCGAACCTTTATAGGCAGTGTACTCTTACCGAACATCATCATTCGATCAGCCTAGCAAGTGGCGTTTAGTTATTTGAAAGCGGATTCAAAAGTGGAATCCGAGTCTAGTTCACCATGCAGTTGGGAAGTTAATATGGTGGTCTACATATATAGACAAGTTGATTAAGACAGAGAAGAGGGCGATTTTGAGTTAATCCAGCTATGTATGGAAGAAGGCATTCCTAAAAAGCTTGGACATGTGTGTGACTGTGGCATTATGTATGGTATGGTATTTATTCAGTTATTTTTACAAGCTATGCTTGATTGATTGATCAAGAATCATCTTTTGTTATTAATTTATTATTTTGTTTTAAAATCAAACTTGTTTATATTAAAAGGTTATCTTTTATACTACGCCCGTTATTATTATTCAAGTATAGTAATTGCTCACTGTCCTGTAACAAAATCACTCACTGTACGCAATTAATAATCAGTATCTATATTTGTATGTATGTTCATCAGGGAAAGAAAGATGAATTAATAGCCGCCTTTCATGGGCCCGAGGCAGGCTGCTTTCTTGCTGATAACATCTTTGAATATCACGATCACATTAATAAATACAGCATCAACAAAACTCGATCCCGGAATAATGGTTAGCAGACCGTGGGTTAAGGGTTCTCTCTTTCTCTCCCCCCGTACAAATGGTAACAGTAGAGTGGGGTTCTCTAACTGCACAAGTGTTCCGCGGAGCGTGGTTTGCTTTTCTAACTGCACAAATGGTAGCAGAGTGTGGTTCATCTAACTGCACATATTGACATTGAGCAATGCAGGCATAAGAACAAATGATAAGAAAAATAAATGTTAGGACGGGACTAGAACCCGGACCTCTGGATTTACATCCCACTACTTCTTGTAATAATGAGAATACTTTATTATTAGAGAATTTAATGTTTGTAGTACACTTGCTCGGTGGCGTGATCGGTAGCGCACTGGGATATATATATATATATATTGTAATTACATTTTGACTTAGAGCAATGCAAGCTTAAAATGACATCATAAGAATAATAAATGCTCGGACGGGACTTGAAGCCGGACATCTGGATTTATATCCCACTACATTTAGTAATAATAAGAATATATTATTATAAGATAAATAAATATTTCTAATAGACATTTCGGTGGCGTAATGGGTAGCGCATGGGATATGTGTATGTTTATTATAAATGAATATTAGACATTGATCAATGCAAGCTGAAAATAAGATGATAAGAAAAATAAATGCTCAGACGGGACTTGAACAACGACCTCTGCATTTATATCCCAATACATCTAGTAATAATGAGATTATATTATTTTAAGAGAAGAGCATTTTTGTAGTAGATGGTGGCGTAATCGGTAGAACAATGTTATATATATATATATATATATATATATATATATATATTCCATCCATAGTAATTCTGCCCAAAGGCAGGTCCTTCACTGCAATCATAGCATTTTCATGCTATGCTTGCAGCTTTACTAGGGAATTGTAGGTGTGGTAGCTTCCCGTTGCTTTCCTATACTATTGTAATAAAATATTTGACATTGGGCAAAGCAAGCTTCAAATGACCTGATAAGATAAGTGCTCGGCCGGGATTTTAACTCGGACCTCAACTTTTTAACCCACTACATGTAGTAATAATCAGAATATATTATTATAAGACAATTAAATATTTGTACACGACTTGCTAGGTGGCGTAATCGGTAGCGAACTGGGATATATATATATATATATATATATATATAAATTAAATTTTTGACATTGAGCAATGCAGGCATCAGACGAAATGATAAGAAAAATAAATGTTAGGACGGGACTTGAACCCGGATCTCTGGATTTACATCCTAGTACATCTAGTAATAATGTGTATATTTTTTATTAGAGAATGTTATGTTTGTATTACATTTGGTCTCTGCCGTAATAGGTAGCGCACTGAGATATATATATTGTAACTAAATTTTGACATTGAGCAATGCGAGCTTAAAATGACATGAAAAGAAAAATAAATGCTATGACGGATCTTGAACGCGGACCTCTGGAATTATATCCCACGACTTCTAGTAATAATGAGAATATATTATTATAAGAGAAATATATGTTTTTACTACACCCCCTCGGTGGTATAATCAGTAGCACACTGGTATATATATAAACAGTCCACCGCTGTGGTCTCGAGGTAGCGTGCTGCCTTGTCACGCAGCGGGCCCGGGTTCGATCCCCGATCCAGGCAGTTTTTCTGGGTGAGGTTTTTATCGGGGTTTTCCTCAGCTCTAAAACAAATGTCAGGAAAACTTTAAGGCCCAAACGGTCTCCGAAATCATATGGCCAACATCATCATCCTTATCATTAATCATTATCATCATCATCATCCATCACTGATGTGGAAAGCAACGGGAAACTACCACACCTACACAATTCCCTAGTAAAGCTGCTAGCATAGCATGAAAATGCTATGATTGCAGTGAAGGACCTGCCTTCGGGCAGAATTACTATGGACTATTATAATTAAATTTTTGACATTGAGCAATGCAATCTTAAATGACATGTTAAGAAAAATAAACGCTCCGACGGGAATTGTACCCGGGCCCTGGATTTATATCCCACTGCATCTGGTAATAATGACAATATATTATTATAAGAGAAATAAATGTTTGTACTACACCTGCTCAGTGGCATAATCGGTAGCACACTAGCATATATATATATATACTATTATAACTAAATGTTTGACATTGAACAATGCAAACTTAAATGACATGATAAAAACATATAAATCCTTCTTCGGGACTTGATACACATAATAAGGGGCACGTCGTAGCGTAGTGGTTAAGGCACTGAGCTACAAGCCGGAGGGTCCAGGGTTCAAGTCCCGTTGGGGTCAGGATTTTTAAACTGACCCAAACACTCTGGCGGCACTATGGCCCTGGGGTCGACTCAGCCTCTAATGGAAATGAGTACCCGACGCTTGTTCTGGGGTAAAGGCGGCCGTCACGCAGGGCTGACAACCCGGCTGACATCAAGTGCCGATTGTCTAGAAAAAGTGGGAGCCTTAACCTCCTACTACCCCAAGGGCCTCCGGGTCTGTTGTGGGATCACTTTACTTTGTCTCATAAAATGATACATGCTTTAATGTCAATTTATAAATATGTTTAATTTTGTATAAAAGTAGACCAAGGGCACATTACAGAGAGCAGTGAAGCCAATCGGGGAGTGAGACAAGGTTGCATTTTATCACCAATGCTATTTAATCTATTCGTTGATGATATTGTAGACGTAATGCTAGAAGGAGAAATTGAGGCTCCGGAGATAGGAAATGTTAGAATCCCAGTCCTGTTGTATGCAGATGATTTAATTATCTGTTCCAAGACAATCAAGGGATTGCAAAGAGGTCTTGACCTACTGGAAATATACTGTAGGAATTGGGGATTGACTGTAATGTTAGTAAGACAAAAACAATGACCTTTAAAAATGGGACAGTTTATCGTAGAACAGAGGAATGGAAATACAGAGATCAAGTTCTTCAAAACGTGAAACATTTTGAATATCTTGGTACGACGTTGAAAATGAACGGAAAGTGGAAAAAACACATTGGTATAGCATTATTTAAAGGGAGGGGACAACTTAACAGTGTACTCGGTATTCTGGCTCGAGTGCCTGATATTCCAGTCAGCACATTAGAAAAAATGTATGGAGCGATGGTCAGGCCAGTAATGCACTATAGTAGTGAGATTTGGGGTTTCCAAAGAATGGAAATACTAAATAAGGTATATACGCATTTTCTAAAGTATATTACAGGACTTAGTAAGGCCGTTTCTAACTGTGGAATTTTATATGAATTCGGGTCATTCCAGGACGACATTAACTGTAAAATTCGTGTACTCAAATACTGGTTGCGAGTAATCCAAGGTGAACAAACAATGCTTAGAGCAATTAGTTACGACCACCAAATTAAAAACATAGATGTTAAATTTTGGGCAGACGAGGTTAGGAGAGAACTCCAAAAGATTGGGGTGGCTGGATATGGGAAAAAGGGACTGAAAATCGCAAGAACGTGTGGAGAAAAATAAGGAGGAGGTACTTAGATGTAAACCAACAAGATACCTTCGCCGAATGTACAGGAAAACGCTCACTGTGTTTACAAAGAGACCTAAAACACGTCTGGGGAAAAGAATCGTATATACTCAACCTAGGATTTAAGGAGAGATCAGGGCTTGCTTGGTTTAGGCTAGGGGCATGGAAATTTCTAAAAATTAGCGACGATCACGATATGCGAATATGTCCAATGTGCGGGAACTTTGAAGATGAGATACATATATTAGGAAAATGTAATGATTTAGAATATTGGAGACGTCAGTTATTACCGGAAAGATTTCTAAATTCAAATCGGGAAAGATTGGCATGCTACGAGTTATTGGTAAATCCAGAAAATTGGATAAACCTCGGTAAATTTCTGGACAAAACGCGAAAAATAAGGACAACACTCATTCATGAATAAATATATGTTATCAAAATGCAATACCATTAATTATTAACAATTAACATTATATATAAATTAATTAGTGTATAATGGCTGTTGTATTATTATTTAATTCTAATATTACTGTGTTTTCTTTATGTAATTGTAATGTTAATTTTTTTTAGTGTATAATGCTATTGTGTTATTACTTAATTGTAATATTATTGTGTTTTCTTTATGTAATTGTAATGTTAATGTTTTTAGTGTATAATGCTATTGTGTTATTATTTAATTGTAATATTATTATTGTGTTTTCTTTATGTAATTACAATGTTATTGCTATTGTGTTGTAATATTATTGTGTTTTCTTTATGTAATTGTAATGTTAATGTTTTTAGTGTATAATGCTATTGTGTTATTATTTAATTGTAATATTATTATTGTGTTTTCTTTATGTAATTGTAATGTTATTGCTGTTTTTGTTGTTTATTTTTCTTTACACTAGTACCAATTATTACTTTATTGTAACGGACTGTCAACAGCACGTACGGCTTACTGCCCGTGCGACCCATATTTGTAAATAATATTGTAAATATCTTACTTTTAGTGTAATAAAGTCCTACAACTACTACTACTTTACTTTACTTTATACACATAATAAATTAATTTTTGACATTGAGCAATGCATCTTTAAAATGACATATTGAGAAAAATAAGGTCTCGGACGGGACTTGAAGCCGCACCTCAGCATTTATATCCAACATGTAGTAATAATCAGAATATATTATTATAAGAGAAATACATATTTGGAGGCTTAATCGGTAGCGCACTGGGATATATAATATTACTATTATTTTTATTATTATTATTATTATTATTATTATTATTGTTACTACTATTATTATTATTATTATTATTATTAAATTTTTGACAAATGCCAATGCAATCTCAAAATGTCATGATAAGAAATATAAATGCTCGGACGGGACTTGAACCGGGACCTCAGTATTTATATCCCACTATATCTGGTAATAATGACAATATTTTATAATAAGAGGAATTAATGTTTATACTACCTTTGCTCGGTGGCGTAATCGGTAGCGCACTGGGATATATATATATATATATATATATATATATATATATATTATAATTATATTTTTGACATTGAGCAATGCAAGCTTAAAATGACATGATAAGAAAAATAAATGCTCGAACGGGACTTGAAGCCGCACCTCAGCATTTATATCCCTATACATGTAGTAATAATCAGAATATATTATTATAAGAGAAATAAATGTGTACAAGACTAGCTTGGTGGCGTAATCGGTAGCGCACTGGGATATATATATATATATATATTATAATTAAATTTTTTACATTGAGCAATGCAGGCATAAGATAAAATGATAAGAAAAATTAATGTTATTACGGGACTTGAACCCGGATCTCTGGATTTACATGCTACTACATCTAGTAATAATGAGTATATATTTTTATTAGAGAATTCTATGTTTGTATTACATTTGGTCTCTGGCGTAATAGGTAGCGCACTGATATATATATATATATATATATATATTATATATATATATATATATATTGTAACTAACTTTGACATTGAGCAATGCGAGCTCAAAATGACATGAAAAGAAAAATAAATGCTCTGACGGGACTTGAACGCGGACCTCTGGAATTATATCCACGACTTCTGGTAATAATGAGAATATATTATTATAAGAGAAATGAATGCTTGGACTACACTTGCTCAGTGGCGTAATCGGTGGCACACTGGGATATATACTATTATAACTAAATTTTTGACATTGAACAATCTTAAATCACATGATAAAAAATATAAATGCATCTTCGGGACTTGAACGCGGACCTCTGGATTTATATCCCACTACTTCTAATAATAATGAGAATATATTACTATAAGAGAAGAGAATGTTTGTACTAGACCTGCTTGATGGTGCAATAGGTAGCGCAATGAAATATATATATATTATCCTAATTATATTTTTGACATTGGACAAAACAAGCTTAAAATGACACGATAAGAAAAATAAATGCTCGGATGGACTTGAACCCGGACCTCTGTATTTATATCCGACTATACCCAGTAATAATGAGTATATATTATTATAATGGAAATTAATATTTGTACTAGACTTGTTCGGTGTCATAATTGATAAAGCACTGGTATATATACACAGGTTCGGGTTCAAGTCCCGTTGGAGCATTTTATTAATTTTTCTTATTATGTCAAAAACACCCCCCCCCAACACACACACACATATATATATATATATATATATATAATTCAAGGAGGATTTATATTCATTTTTATTTTAAAATTGCGCTTGTAATTTAGAATAACATAAAATCATATCTCAAAAATATACAAAGACAGAAACATTTGAAATTTTATATTTAAATTTCTTATATTATGTTAGATTTCAAATGTGTACAGTACAAAACGTAATATAGTTTCAAACATTTTAATCCATGAAAAATATAATACTCGTATTTATAATTGAATTTCCTACAATATAGGTCATGTAGTTCACCGTTATGTAGTCTTCTGCATTCGCCCGTCTGTTCATCTCTCTTTTTTCTAAAATTTTCCTAAGTACTTTGTGTTGAAACAGTACAGATTTTCATTATATTATTGTTATTATTATTATTACTGTTATTATTATTGTTATTGTTATTATTCTTAAAATAAGAATAACTGATGGAAGAAGAATCGTTGGTATGTCGAACTCAGTACTTTGGAATAGAAAAATAATATACAGAACGAAGAAAACTACATTCACGTTCTGTTACAAAGCACTTTATTATATGGGTCCGAAACCTGGACAGTAAGTAAAAAATAAGCCAACCAGCTGCTAGCAGTAGAAGAGGATTTTCGGAGGCGATGTACAAGAATTTCAAGAATGGATAAGGTCAGAAACACAATAAGGGAAATTATGCAAGTTGAGAAAACATATTACGAAAAATAGAAGAAAAACGCTTGAAATGGTATGGGCAGCTCATAAGAATGGAAGAAGAGAGAATACCATAGAAGATCATTAATTGGAAACCTAATGGAAGAATGGGAGAGGCGGGCCTAGAGGACGATGGATGGATGGAGTGAAGAGAAGTATGGAAGCTAGAGATCTGAGGGAAGGAGATGCTTCAGACAAGAAACCTCTACTTACAAATCACTTTCGGTTGAAGGAAAAACACTGTTTTGTGGAATATTCCTAAATAAACAATTATTGTTATTATTATTATTTTATTTTAATTTACAATTTATTTATTAATAATATTATATATTAATGATATTATTATATTGTATTATTTTAATTTAAAATTTATTTATTAATAATACGTATTATAATCAAATAGATATTGAAATTATAGATTTTATAAATTTTGCAGTAAATTGTATGTTACGTTATCGTTTATATTTGTAATGTTTGATAAAATGGCTAATTAACGTGCGAACCCTGTTTACAAAACATGGTCTGATAAATAAAGTAGATGTGGCAACAATGTACTTCTCATTCTGCGTCTCCGGAAAAATCAATAAGTAGCTCAATGGCCCGTGTAATATATCAGTTGAATTTACATATTGTATTATTTTTAATATTTACACGAAAACTGTCAAAGCTGCATAAAAAATAAACTTTTTCAGACAATTTTGAAAAATAAAGCTATTCAAAAATAATATTAAAACATCTCCGAGCAATTACATAGAGTATATATTTTATTATAAACTTCAAAGTTTTAAAAATATTTCGTTTCCATGTTAATTAATCCATTAGTAATGTCAGAACTCGCGTCAAAGAGACACAAACATCGCCACTTAGCGATCGTGTTTTGTTAATTTGCAACACTGTAGGCGTACGTTGGATGAGCCAGAAGCCTGTCGAGTATAAATGTTATAGTTTGGAAAATATGAAGAAGTGTATGACGTAATAATAGCAGTTATAACTATTAAATAACCAATAATAACAGTTATAAAAGCAGTTAAACAGTTATAATTATTTATATAACGCCTTAAACTTTAAAACTACCAAAAATATGTCATAGAAATTTAAATTTTTACTTTATTTTTTGTCTAGAATATGTTGTTGATTACATCAGATTTTGGTCATTTTTAAAAATATTTCTTGGTTTTAAACTTAATAACTGTGATCAGTCATAAATATTACAAATTAGCAATACGTGATTTCTACATTCTAACACATTGTATTTATAATTTTATTTTCAATCTCGTGCAAGCGGATTCTATGCCAGACGTCCACCCACATTAATCGAATTTAAAACTTGAAAAAAAAAACGCATAAATTATTATAGCGATATGTGAATAATAATCTGAGGAAAGTGTATACATATATATATATATATATATATATATATATGGTATGATAAGAAAAATAAATGCCTGGACGGGATTCGAACCCGGATCTCTGAGTCTGTACCTCAATGTGATATCCATTACACCACCAGGCGAATCCAATTCAAACATTTATTTTTCTTCTATATGTATTATATTCTCCATTATTACTAGATGTGGCGAGAACTCGGTCTTCACTGCCATCTAGTAGCTGACTATAACAAGTAATCAAATTAAAGAGACCATTTTTACTTTATAGCAGTGACGCTTGATCGATGTTATAATTAAATGTTTAACATTGAGCAATGCAAGCTTAATATGGTATGATAAGAAAAATAAATGCCTGGACGGGATTCGAACCCGGATCTCTAAGTCTGTACCTCAGTGTGATATCCATTACAACACCAGGCGAATCCTGGTATATATATATATATATATATATATACATACGTGTGTGTGTGTGTAAATATATATACGTTGATTTATTTCCAAAAAAATGCCTGAAAATTAAATGTGAAGTTGAGGTGACTTTAACGCAAGAAAGGCATATGCACAACGTTAAACTTCTTTTTAAAGTTGAAACGAAAGAGACAATTCATGGAGCGCCAGATCATCCAATAATCTTGTATATATTAACTGTCAACTTCCTCACCTAACCTATCGTCATTATCGAACCGTGGTACATTGACTCGCGGACATAGGCTCTCTATATATCCCTATCCCGAGAGATTTCCTATCATTCCCTGCATATTCTACATCCATAGTATCATGTTAATATTAACCTCCTACCTCATTCTTGGCCTTCCCTTTGGTTTTCCTACAGAGTTTCCATGTCCCACTTCCATTCCTCATTTGTGTCACATGACCTGCTCACCGAAGTCTACGAGACTTGACTGTATAAAACTATGTTTTTTAAACCAACTAATTAACTTACTAGCACTGTCGAACCCGTAGTTTCATGGCCTCGCGTACATAAGCTCTCCAAACATCCCTATCCTAGGATAAGGTTTTCCAATCATCCACTGTATAATCTACTTCCCTCAAATCATGATAAATAATATTCTCACGCTTCATTCTTGGTCTACCGAATGGCCGTTTTCACTCTGGTTTTCTATAGGAGCTTCAATGCCTGCCTTTATTTCCGCATTCGTACCACGTGTCCTGCGCATCGCAGTCTACGAAACCATCATTATATCCGATTTCCTACTATATAGATAAAGTAGTTCACTGTTATGTAGTCTTCTGCATTCGCCTGCCATTCTCTGTTTTGTCTTAAAATTTTCTTTCTTCTTCTTCTCCTTCTTCTTCTTTAAGCACATGTTTTCCTTAACAGAGATTTAGGCCCTCTCCCCCTACAGGTAAGAATTTGAGCCATTCTAATTTAGTGACACTTGTTTTCGTATAGATGTCATTTGAGTGGTCCGTGGTCAGCGTTCCGCCTCATACTGATATCTAGGAAACCAAGATAGTACTAGGACTGGAAAAGTCGGTAAATTTTGCTTAGAGGCCTTTTCATTCAGGCTTAAGGGTCTTTTACGAGCCTGAAAATCTTCTTAAGAACTTTATTCTCAAATAGTACAGGATGTCCATCATATTATTATTATTATTATTATTATTATTATTATTATTATTATTATTATTATTATTAATTAAAAAAACGATTATATTAAAACTCAGCAATTAAGAAGGTACGGACATGTCCAGCGAATGGAAGAAGATCGACTACCAAAATCTGTTTTGCAATGGAAACCTGAGGGAAGACGAAGCAGAGGAAGACCTAAAACCTCCTGGAGTCAGGGAATATGGTTATATATGAAGGAGAAACATCTACAACCAGGTGATTGGTTGGACCGACAAAATTGGCTATTAGGAATCGGACGATGTCAAAGACATTAATCAACCGATGATCTATCTATCTATTAATTATAAAATAATTATAATTTATTTATTTATATTTACTATTTATAAATGGTATTATAATAATATATTTATTATTATAGATTTTTCAATTTTCTCAGTTAATTTTATGTTACGTTTGGTTTATATTTATAATGTTTGAAAAAATTGTTAATTTACATGCGAAATATGTTTACACAACATAGTCTAAGAAATAACGTAGATGTGGCAACAATCTATTTGTCATTCTCCGTCTCCGGAAAAGTCAATAAGTAGCTCAATGACCTTCATAAAATTTCAATCAAATATACATATTGCATTATTTTTCATATTTACACGAAAACTATCAAAGCTGCATAAAAAATAAATATTTTCAGACAATTATGAAAAATTAATTTATTCAAAAGTAATATTAAAACATCTCCGAGCAATTACATAGAGTATATATTTTATTGTAATCTTCAAAGTTTTTAAAATATTTCGTTTCCATGTTAATAGACGATCTGTTCATATTGTCAGAATTGCGTGAAGGTGACACAAACAACGCCACATAGCGGTTGTGTTTTGTTAATTTGCAACACTGTAGGTGTACCCTGACTAAACCAGGCGTCTGTCGTGTATAAATATTAATTCATTCAACATGTAAGATTTGTGATAGTTATTAAAGCGTGCTTAGAGTGTTTTGATGCGTGTGGAATGAACTCAGGAGCTGTTTTTGTCTTCAATTGAACACGTGGTTCGTTATTTATATTAATATTTGATAAATTATATAAACATGAACATCTGTGAATCTGTTTTTTATGAACTCAATAACTGCTTAACCGAATTGAATGGGTTTTTAACCATCATTTAGAGAATTCCTTTGGGAAAATTAACGTATGTAACTTATTACCGTATGTACTATAGGACCGGAGCAAAATAAATAAAAATAAATAATAGTTTAAAAAAACTAAAACAACACGCTTTATTAGAAATCCGAACTAAAAAAATGAAAAATAATTTTAATTTCCAACACGCTTGGAATAAAATTAAAGTGGTCAACAAAAAAAATCATCTCCAACACATATAAAATAAAACTAGAGGTATGAACAAAAAGAAAGTAATTTTACCATCAAAAGCGTGGGGTGCTCTATATCAATTAATATATTTGATAATAAACAGATACTGGTAAAAGTAAAGTCTATAAGAAGAAAATGTAAAAATCATAAAAAGCACCCTTCGCTTTTGATGGTAAAATTATTTTCATTTTGTTGATAACTCTAGTTGTATTCTATATGTGTTAGAGAAGATTTTTTGTTGACCACTTTAATTTTATCCCAAGCGTGTTGGAAAATATTGTTTTTTATTTATTTAGTTCGGTTTTCTAATAAAGCGTGTTGTTTTAGTTTTTTAAAACTATTATTTATTTTTTAGTTTTAATATTGTACAAAATAAGGTAAAAATGCAAATATCTTTAAATTCGATACTATTGCAGTATGCGCTAAAAGTAATACTCTTATAAAAAAATCCTCCCAGCCGGATTTGAACCAGCGACCTATGGATTACTGAAATTATATACCGCTAGAGTTCACCGCTCTACTAACTGGGCTCTTACAACGATTGACTAAAAAGTCGACAAGTCCGCATCCTATTATACCAGTTTTCATTTTTTTGATTTTCTGATGATTCTGGCCAGGATTTTAGAACATGAATATGACATTATTGTATTGTCATGGGTATTTTATAATTATACAAAGTTTCAAGTCAATCCAATGTTTCTAAGTGGATGAAATCGTGTTCAAAGATTCCGTTACATAAATACAAAGACACTTTTGTTGATTTTCTGAAGATTCTGGCCAGGATTTTAGAAAATAAATATGAAATTATTGTATTGTCACGGGTCCTTTACAAGTATACAAAGTGTCAAGTCGATCCAATTATTTTACGTGGGTGAATATCGCGTTGAAAAATTCCGTTACATAGATAGATAGATACAGGTCAAGCTAAAATAAAGCGTGTAAAAAAAGTGGATCGCTGCACTGAAAAGTCGCTTTTTGGACTCCTGAATTGCTTATTTTGTCTAAGCCATAACAAATACGTCATAATAGAATATCTCAAAAAGAATCTTCAAAAAAAGTCTACGACAGAATATGTCTATCTTTTACGGATAACTCACAAAAAAACATTGTTGTGTTTCAGAATTAGATTAAAAAATAAGGATTATTTACAACAACACAATGTTAATTCTGTAATAATATTAACTGTTTAACAATTACAGTAAGTACACTTAGCAAAACAAAACAAGAACGAGCCGACTGATCAATTAGCTAATTCCGCAGCATTTTCCGAGCTTCATTATTCATTTTCAAAGTGTCCAATATCCTATGTTAAAAAGAAACTGTTGGACTTTGTCATCACTGATTGGAATGAACATTGGATAAGGAGCGCAAATGGTGCTTTGACTAAAGAACTCTTCTTTCCTACAGTACACTATAGGCTACACATGTTATTCTAAATTCCATCTTTTCACAATTAATGACTGGTGGCCATGGAAAATTAAGAAGTTATTTTAGGAGATTTAATATTACATAATTGTAAATGTCAATAATCAATACAATAAGTAAAACATGTTTTATTTTATTACACGCTTTATATTAGCTTGACCTCTATCTATCTATCTATCTATCTATCTATCTATCTATCTATCTATCTATCTATCTATCTATCTATCTATCTATCTATCTATCTATCTATCTATCTATATATCTATATGTTGTGTAAACAGACTTTTGTGATGAGAGGAAATAATGTATATACATTTTTCATTAACCTTATTTTGAGCGTATTTTCAAATTCTTAAAGTCTTACAGATCATATCTTTAACTTCATTTTAAATAACTGGGTTCTTTCAGTTCAGAGAGTAAAACCTTATTTGCTATGTAATATCACTTTCATTATATGTTGATCGAAATTTGAAATTAAAAAATAAACGCATCTGTTTATCTTAACTAGTTTTTACTGTGTAAATATTAGATCTTGCAGTGTTAATTTTTATAATTGTTCGCAGAGATTTTAACTGCCATATTTCAATCACTAGTTTTAATTTATTTGAAACTTATCTGTAGATCCGCGTGTTCGTTGCGTTTTGTAGGTCTCGGAAAGAAACAAAATACATCGCTCAGGACATGACTTTAAGTTTAACGCGCACCACTGCTGTTACAGGTTAATATTGGCAGAAGATGTTAGGAAACATGAAACTGAAACAACTGTAATGAGAACTGTTAACAGGTTGTTTCCTTAAGAACAATGATTATAGGTTAAGTCATGCTTCAATATCGTCCTCAAGGGAAGAGATCTTTGGGATGTCCTAGAAAGGATAGACCGAGAATGCTTCACTGAAACCATTACAGACTTTGGGCCTTCAACTTGTGTGGAAGAAGAAAATGATATAAATATATATACACATACTGGCTTTCAGCTAGTAGTTGGAGGTAATGTTGGAGTCGCTGTATAACAAACTATCTCACTGTCGCTACCGAACGCATAGGTACATATTTGCGCGGATATAATCTCTCCATACATCCCTATCCTGAGCTAATATTTTCCAAATATTCCCTGTATAATCGACTTCCCTCAAACCATAGTTAATATTATTCTCGCACCTCATTCTTGGTCTACCAACTGGGCTTTTTCCCTCTGATTTTCTTACGAGAAGCTTCCATGCACATCTTTCATTTCCCATTCGTGCCACATGTCCTGCCCTTCGCTGTCTACGGAACTTAACTGCTCTTATTATATCTGACTTATCAGAAAGACCACATAGTTCACTGTTATGAAGTCTCATCTATCCACCTGTCTGTTCATCTCTCTTTGGTCCGACAATTTTCCTAAGAACTTTTCCTCGAATACACGTAATGTCGTTTCCTCCCTTAAAGTAAGAGTCCATGTTTGGCGTTCATTTAATATAGAAACAAAAACTTCGGGGGGGGGGATGGATCGCGCTTCTTGCAATACGTCACATTGTACCAAAAATATCAAGGGAAAAAAACAGTTGCAGCTTTTCAAATCATAACTGTTCATGACCTCCTTGCTACAGACTTAACATCTTGCCATCACCTAGTTGTGGTTTGTGTTGTGATAGCGACAGTGTCATGAACTAGGACATTATGAAACTAAGTACTGCTTTGAAAACATCCAATTTAATCTGATGGCAAATTATATTGGAAAGTTTAGCGAAAAGAGACTTTGCCCTCAAAGTCAGGACGTTAAATTATTTACATTTATAAAGTTACTGTGGCACTGAATACAGTGTGTTGTGCAATAAAAGTTGTAAAGATTTATTTGACCAATAATCTCGATTAATGTTAAAGATAAAATCTGTAATATTAAGAACGGCATATTTTACTATCTTCTAAATATTGTTTTTGTATAACGATATTTACATTATTCTTAACCGGAGTAAAATTATAAGAAACTACGTTTATCAGTCACTTTTTTGTTTGCGGATTATGCTATAGAGATTTGAAGTGCTGCAAATTGACAATCTTTCTGCAGATGAGAATGAAGCATTTCATCAAGTTTTCTTCTTGCACTTCGATTGGGATGCTCTCTAAATTGGCGAAGAAAACAGATATTAACTATTTCTTGAGAGTCCTGCTAGTGTTTACCACAGTGTCTTGCACGTATAGTTTTGTGATCTTCTATAATGATCCAATAAACACTAGAACATAATAGTACACAGTTGTAAGCGAATAAAAATAATAGAAAACTTTAACAAGTCATCTGCGCTATAATTCCAGAAATTACATAACAAACGAATTGAAAGAAAATTAATGTGTTTCATAATGATTTGGTAAGTATGTAGTAGGTACCTCTTTTGAACCCGTTCAATTCGGTGAACTACAACATAAAAATTATTTGTTATTCTAGTGACGATTCTTATGAACGATCAAGTTATAATAAACAGCATTTTCTCGTGATGAAGTCATCTTAAAATCCAACAGACTAAAATTCAGCCTGACTAATAGTGTATGCTACATAAAAAAAGACAAATATCAAGCAAGTGTGAGTATTTTTTTCCCGCGCCGTAGCCGAGAGAGTAAGGTAGGATGCCTTGGAGCGGAGCTACGGGAGTTGCGCTGGTTTTTCTCATGGAATTTCGGCCAGTACGGGACCGGTGCAAACCCAGCATCGTGAGTCATTTGGTTAGCTACAACAAGTAGCAGCTCCAGGTTGAGGAAACCAGCTGTAACAGCTGGAAGACCCAACACGCTGACTATATGTCGCCTCTACACTGACTGGATGATTGTCTACATATGTGATGAACACAGGTGGATGTGAGGTCAGCATTCGGCTGGTAAACCTAGGTCCTTCTAGGCCTGTCGCGCCATGGAATTGGAGTTAGAATGAGTCATTTTAGTTAAGTTTTAAACTAAATACTGATCTGTTTAAATGTGAACCAAAACTAAACATATTACGTGTAAACAGTAAGACGAACGGAGTTGCTGGTCATCTTGATATCGTTAACTAAATATTGCTTGGTGTTCTGTGTGAGATGATGTAACTAACGCTCTGGCACTATCGAATCCGTAGATTTATGGCCGCGCAAATATAAACTCTCCATATATCCATATCCATAACTGTATTTTCAGTCAGTCGTATGTAATTTTCCTCACTCAAATCGTGGTTAATGTTATTCTCCCACCTCATTCTTGACAATACCTACTGTACTCTCTATTTCTTATTTTCTGTATACAGTTTCCAATTCCCTCTCTTATTCCCATCCGTTCTACAAGTCATGCCCTTTGCAATTTATGAGATTTAACTGTTCTTAATACATCGGCTTCCGACGAAGGTCATTTAGCTCTCTGTTATTAAGTCATCTCCAATCACTTGTCTGTTTGTCTCTCTCTGGTCCAAAATGTTTCATAAAAACTTTATTCTCTAGCACTTGTAACGTTATCTCCTCTCTGGAAAGTAAGAGTATAAGAGAAGGTTTGGTATCCATATAATATTATTGGTAGAATAATTGCTGTATGAATTTGCATTTTAATGTTTTTTAGAGAAGTTGCAGTTACGGGTGACCCTGTAATACGTAGAGATTATCACCTGCATAGATTCCAGTAAAGAAAGAAAAACATAGAAATTACGTGAGAAGTATGTCAAGTAATATTTATTTATTATTATTGGACATATATAGATCCTATTTCCCCTGCAGATATATTAGGGTTATAATTAGTGACAACGTTGTGGTACTTTATATAATTTGATCTAAATCTAAAGTTTTTGTATTGTTCTTATTTAAGAATACTACTTTCTGCAACTATCCGCAAGATCTAGCCATCACAGTTGTTGGTGAATCTTAAGGAATCATCTTTACAGAACGTCTAATTCACACGTCTACAATTGCTTGTGTATTTCATTATCTCAATGTTTTATTATATTCACATGCACTTGTTCTCATCTCTCAGTATTTTCGTTGTAGCAGCATGTTTTTTTTTAAGCAGCCTCAAGTTGGGGATTCGATAGTGCCAGTGGGTTAGTTAGTTAGTTAAATATTTATTCTATTTCGCTTTTCCACTCAAGAAAATATCTAACCCAGCTTCCGTCCTGGGCTAAAATCTGAATATCGGAACTGACATCAGTAACACAATGTCTATCACATTATTGAGATTACGTAGAAAATAGTAGTTTCTAAATTGTTTTCCATCTTTGTTTCCGGTTGGTCAGCAATTTGTTTTTCTTGTTTTCATCTTCGATGTACCTTAGCTTCATTTGAAAACAGAGCTTATATATAAAATGAGATGTTCACTTTTGCGCCTAGCAGTATAATAGAAGAGATAACATAGTTACATTTGAATACATTCTTGGGTCACCTATGTAGTCACTGCCTCATATGTAGCGGACTCGGATTCGATGTCCGATCGTAACAAGTTTCCTGGTGAGAATATATCGGGGTCTTTCCTCACCTGTAAGATAAATATCGGTTAACTTTAAGGCCGAAATGATCACCGAACTTTATATGCCACCACAACATCCACATCCGATTGAGGGTCTTTCCACTTTTCAGCGGTTGCCCTTTTACCAGCCGGCTGCTGGCCCTTCACATCCACATGTGTCAATCACAGAGGTAGATGATCAACAGCCAGTGTAGGGGTGACATGTGGTTAGCATGTCGAGTCCCCCAGCCGTTATAGCTGGTTCCTCAACCTGGAGCCGCTACTTAATGTAGCTACCCAATTGCGTCACGATGCTGGGTGGGCACCGGTCCCATACTGGCCGAAATACCATGAGAAAATTTCTTCCCCCATAGAGACTCGAACCAGCGCAAGTCCCGTAGCTCTGCGTCAAGGCTTCCTACCTTAACCGCTCGGCTACGGCGCGGGACACATCCACATCATATACTTAATAATAGACTTTTTTACTAGCCGTCGAGAAGAGCGGACGTGTTTTTGTTAGAGTGGTTGAAGTGTGCAGGGGACAAAGCATTATGGAAGAAGTTAGAAAGCTGATTGAAACATTGTCAACTGAAGTGAAAGAGGGGTTTGAAAAGTGCAACGTGGGTCAAAAATTCGTGATATTGAGACGAACATGCATCGGATGGAGGACAGATTGAAATGGCTGGAATCTAAATTAGAGTCGCCGTAATAATATTGTGATATATGGTGTGCATGAAGAAGACAGAGAGAGCTGGGAGGAAACTGAACATATAGTTAAAAGAGTAGTGGCGCAAATCGGGATTGATTTGGTGGACAGTGATATTGAAAGAGCGCACAGAGTAGGTCGTTGGAATAGTGGAAAGAGACCGATTGTATGCAAATTATCACACTACAAAATAAAATGTTAGATCCTTAGAGACAGTAAATATCTTAAAGGGACCGGTATCAATATTGCCGAAGACTTTAGTGAGAAGGTGCGCCGCGAAAGGGACTTTCTTAAGCGACACATGCTCGAGGCGAGAAGGCAGGGATGCCATGGAACCATGCAATTTAATAAATTGATTATAAATGGACGAATCTGGAGCAGGGAACAACTACAAAATATGGACAACTCTGAAAATGAATTTGAAGAGGTCATTGACAGCGAGTCCCCAAAACCTACAGGGGACGCTTCAACAGCAGGTGGTCTCCTTTCAGCAGAGGAGGGAGAAAATTCTACACGAGAGAAAGAGAGAGGGAGCACTACGATACTAACTCCCAGGAATCCAATAAACATACAGCAAAAAACGGCTGAACGCAAAAAGCATACCCCGCCTCTAAGAGGTGAACGACCGGCGGACACAAGAACTCCAACAAGAAGATCACTAAGACTTCTGAATTTACCCGTAGAAAAGGAACTATTGAGAGGGGGAAGTTCGAAAAATACAGGTAAGACTAATGACAAGGGAACACAATAGGGTTTGTTGACAGTCGGTTCATGGAATATCGAAGGGTTAAAACAAAAACTTTCAATGGACAGATGTGTAGAGTTTATTGAGACTTTTGATATATTAGCTCTAGGAGAAACATAGTTAAAAGCTAATGAATGCGTAAATCTATGTAATATGAAAGGTTATTTTAAGGGTAATCAAAATAGAGGAAAGAGAGGTAGATATCCAGGGGGTGTTGCCATTTTATATAAAGCTAACTTAGATCCATATATTAAAAAGGTAAATATTACTTTAAAAGAGGCAATTTGTATATATTACCATACAGAAAGAGCAGAAATGTGTCTGTTGTCTATTTACCGCCAACCACTAAATTCCAGGTATGCCAATCCAAATTTTTTCGTTGAATTGTCTGACTCGTTGGCAGAAATAAAAGATAGGTTTCTGGAAGCGGGAATAATAATTTTAGGGGACTTTAACCGTAGGATTGGGGAGGAAAATATCACTATAAAATCGGATGATAATGAAACACGAGGTGAGGGTAGGAGAAGCCAAGATAAGATTTTAAATTCAGAAGGAAACCAATTGTTAGCTTTTTGCGATGCATTTGAACTTGAAATTCTGAATGGGAAATATGGGGAAGATAAAAATGAAAAACTGAGTTTTGTTAATAAAAATGGAAATAGCGTAATCGATTATTCAATATGCACACAAGACATGATTCCAGTCCTAAGTAATTTCTGTATAGTTTCCAGAATCGAATCACACCACTTCCCAAACAAACTTATTTTAAATATGAAAGGTATTAGTGAGACAGTTAACCCGTCAGCGTGGAGCGACGTGACGTTTACGCAAGTTGAATTCTTCACCAAATGCGGAACGACGTGACATGTACGCTAGCTACACGCACTGCTTTAAACTGTAATTATGACCTTTGTGTTTACATTAACTATTTACAGTTTATACAAATTTTATGTAGAGACTTCAACGTTTATATTAGTGCATATATTAACTGATTACGGCCCTCAGTAACAAGTTAAAATAATTTTATATTTGCATTTATTCTTGTGGAATCTGACATTTTTCTTAAATTTATAACTTGATAAAGGATTTCTTATAAAACTAAATTCGCCTTTTTTTGTAGATTAGCTTGTCTATCAAATTGAATCTATTTTCAAATCTCTTCATTTTTAATAATAATGTCGCAAAATTCAGTATATATAAAGACCCAACAAAGTTATTTCCGATTTACGTTACAGTACAGGACCACAACAGTAAATTTCAGATATATATATATATATATATATATATTTCAAATGACGATATCCTTACATTATGGAAAGGTAGTTAGTCTACAATTCAGTCAGTATCTAAAAGGTAAAGTGGTCCACTACAGACCTTAGAAGGTTCTTGGGATATTAGGAGGTTAAGGCTCCCACTTTTCTAAACTATCGGTACTTGATGTAAGCCGAGTACTTATTTCTGTCTGACGGCCCGTAACAAGCATCTGGTACTCATTTCAGTTAGAGGCTGAGTCAACCCCGGGTTCACGGTGCCGCCTGAAGGTTTGGTTCAGTTTAAAAATCCTGATCCACCGGGACTCAAACCCTCGATCTTCCGGCTTGTAGCATGTTGATCTTTTAAGTCCACACCTCCGGTGAAACTATTATAGTCATATTTCATCAACTGGTTTCGGTTTGGAAACCAGAAGAAAGGCATTGAAATTTAGGGTTGATGAAGGTCTTAGTACAACAGGTCTGATGTGTAGAAAGACCATTTTTTGAAGGCACACGACCTAAAATAATGTTTCCAAAGTGTTAGAAAGACACATTAGGAGAAGGCTGCCCCCCCCTATAATAAAGAAGGTCAGCGCATAGAAGCAATGTGTTTGTAATAAACATGAACAAAGTAAACACAAGGGGAAAAAATACACTTATTGTTGCCCGAGTGTCAAACAGATGGTTTACATTTTGAAGATTTATCACACCAATTTTTGAAGTTCATACTTTTTTTTTCAAGACCCTTTTCTTTGTGTAAATATTTTGTTTTGTTGTTAGGTAAAGCCGGTTCTCTGAATTCTTCAAAGAATCCCTAGTGCAATACACTGTGTCACTTATGTGAGAAATTTACAAAAAGGACCTATTTCAACTGTGGCACAACAACCATAAATAAGTCTGCAAAAAATGCAGAGATGTTACGTGAGAACCGTAACAAATTTGATTAATTAAATATTATATTAAGGGTTCACCATAAACGAATTGCAAAAACATTTAAATTACTCAAGATATATCAATTTAAATGCGTTATTGGAATACTGGCACTGAGCGGCTGAGTTTAAATACCGGTGAACTTCCTCCCGCATCAGAGTATTCTCGGCCATTTAAATCCATCCGCTCTGAAGGGTTAATGATGAGGTGGCAACAATATTGCGGCCAATTACACGTTTCAGGTGGATCGAGGATCTGAGAGAAGAATTTATCAGGAGTTTGGAAACGCTAATACAGGATCTGCAATTAAATGATCTTAGCGGGGAGGAAATTATTAAAACTTTGACAGAATGTTTTCAAAAAGCAGGGGAAAAATTCAAGGTTAAATACGCAATGAACCAGAAGGACAAAGGGTGGTACAATAATGCATGTAGAAAGAAGAAGAAATTTGTCGAAAGTAGTCTTTTAAAGTTTAGAAAAGAAAGCACAGATGAAAGCAGAAAAAATTATGCGCAAGAGAGAAAGGAATATAAAGAATTATTGGCAGAAACAAAACTAGCATGGCAAAATAAGGAATCCGAAGAAATGAGAGTCGCGACTGAAAGTGGGAACATTGCGGACATATGGAAAGCGTTAAGGGAACTCAAAGTAAAGTCCATAAATCGGACAAGAATAACGCCCGGGGAATGGAGAAGTTACTTTGATAGGGTGCTGGGAAATGAGAGGTTAAGATATAATCAAGGAAATATAGTTGAGATCCCTGACCCAATTCATATTCAATTACTGGATCAGGATATTTCGAAAAACGAAGTTGTTTCTTCCATTAAATGTTTCAAGAATGGTAAAGCACCTGGAATTGATGGAATACCAGGGGAATTCTTGAAAAATATGATATTATCCAATAAATTATCAGACGTTTTGAAAACTGCGTTCAACAAACGTTTTAATGGAGGAGATTATCCGGAAGCCTGGGCGACAGGTGTCATCCAACCGCTATACAAAGGGAAAGGTGGGGCACAGATACCAGAAAGTTACAGGGGAATTTGTCTCTTGTCAGTGTTCGGAAAAATATATTGTAAAGTACTTTACGAACGAATAAGACAATGGGCTAAAGAGAACAATAGGCTCTCAAAATATCAGGCAGGTTTTAGAGAAGGGTACTCCACGGTGGACAACGTATTTGTTCTGAGAACATCAATTGATGACAATCTGAAAATGAAGGGGGGGTAAATTATTTTGTGCATTCATTGATTTTAAGATGGCATTTGATACTGTGGACCGAAGCGCACTTTGGGAAAAATTAAGTCGGAAAGGATTGTCTCATAAAATGATACATGCTTTAATGTCAATTTATAAATATGTTGAATTTTGTATAAAAGTAGACCAAGGGCACATTACAGAGAGCAGTGAAGCCAATCGGGGAGTGAGACAAGATTGCATTTTATCACCAATGCTATTTAATCTATTCGTTGATGATATTGTAGACGTAATGCTAGAAGGAGAAATTGTGGCTCCGGAGATAGGAAATGTTTGAATCCCAGTCCTGTTGTATGCAGATGATTTAATTATCTGCTCCAAGACAATCAAGGGATTGCAAAGAGGTCTTGACCTACTGGAAATATACTGTAGGATTTGGGGATTGACTGTAAATGTTAGTAAGACAAAAACAATGACATTTAAAAATGGGACGGTTTATGGTAGAGCAGAGGAATGGAAATACAGAGATCAAGTACTTCAAAACGTGAAACATTTTGAATATCTTGGTACGACGTTGAAAATGAACGGAAAGTGGAAAAAACATATTGATATAGCATTATTTAAAGGGAGGGGACAACTTAACAGTGTACTCGGTATTCTGGCTCGAGTGCCTGATATTCCAGTCAGCACATTAGAAAAAATGTATGCAGCGATGGTCAGGCCAGTAATGCACTATGGTAGTGAGATTTGGGGTTTCCAAAGAACGGAAATACTAAATAAGGTATATACGCATTTTCTAAAGTATATTACAGGACTTAGTA
Organism: Diploptera punctata; assembly: GCA_030220185.1. Lineage (NCBI taxonomy): Eukaryota > Metazoa > Arthropoda > Insecta > Blattodea > Blaberidae > Diploptera > Diploptera punctata. Next base: position 10,149 of record JASPKZ010008118.1, on the reverse strand, counting down.
AGGCCGTTTCTAACTGTGGAATTTTATATGAATTCGGGTCATTCCAGGACGACATTAACTGTAAAATTCGTGTACTCAAATACTGGTTGCGAGTAATCCAAGGTGAACAAACAATGCTTAGAGCAATTTGTTACGACCACCAAATTAAAAACATAGATGTTAAATTTTGGGCAGACGAGGTTAGGAGAGAACTCCAAAAAGATTGGGATGGGCTGGATATGGGAAAAAGGGACTGAAAAATCGCAAGAACGTGTGAAAAAAATAAGGAGGAGGTACTTAGATATAAACCAACAAGATACTTTCGCCGAATGTACAGGAAAACGCTCACTGTGTTTACAAAGAGACCTAAAACACGTCTGGTGAATAGAATCGTATATACTCAACCTAGGATTTAAGGAGAGATCAGGGCTTGCTTGGTTTAGGCTAGAGGCATGGAAATTTCTAAAAATTAGCGACGATCACGATATGCGAATATGTCCAATGTGCGGGAACTTTGAAGATGAGATACATATATTAGGAAAATGTAATGATTTAGAATATTGGAGACGTCAGTTATTACCGGAAAGATTTCTAAATTCAAATCGGGAAAGATTGGCATGCTACGAGTTATTGGTAAATCCAGAAAATTGGATAAACCTCGGTAAATTTCTGGACAAAACGCGAAATATAAGGACAACACTCATTCATGAATAAATATATGTTATCAAAATGCAATACCATTAATTATTAACAATTATATATAAATTAATTAGTGTATAATGCTATTGTGTTATTATTTAATTGTAATATTAATGTGTTTTCTTTGTGTAATTGTAATGTTATTGTTTTTCTAGTGTATAGTGCTATTGTGTTATTACTTAGCTGTAATATTATTGTGTTTTCTTTATGTAATTGTAATGTTATTGCTGTTTTTGTTGTTTATTTTTGTTTACACTAGTACCAATTATTACATTATTGTAACGGACTGTCAACAGCACGTACGGCTTACTGCCCGTGCGACCCATATTTGTAAATAATATTGTAAATATCTTACTTTTTGTGTAATAAAGTCCTACTACTACTACTACTACTACTTAATAATAATAAAAATAATAATAATAATATAATTATAATAATAATAATAATAATCCAGCGTCCACAGTAATTCTACCCGAGGGCAGGTCTTTCACTGCATTCACAGCATTTTCTTGCTATGCTTTACAGTTTTACTAGGGAATTAGAGGTGTGGTAGCTTCCCGTTGCTTTCCACAAATACTAAAATAATAATAATAAATAATAATAATAATAATAATAATAACAATAATAATGCTTTATTTCAGCTGGCAGAGTTAAGGCCATAAGCCCTTCTCTTCCATTCACCAGCGAATAGTAAAATTGCACAAAAATTACCTACATATTACAATTTTAAGATATCATTAAAATATAGACTAAACAAAATACAATGGTGATGTGATCTAATACTAACAAAAACATGGAATATAATAATATTAAAATAATATAAAATAAAGTAAGAAAAACTTTCTAGATGATAATTTACTAAAAGCTGAATATATTTGTTATGCAGTTAATGTTTTCATTGTTTCGATCTTAAGATATCAGTTATTATATATAACAGGCAGAGTTAAGCGAGTGCACCTCGTCTTCTGAGGCGAATGGGTTAAATAACAAGGGCTTTACCTCATTTCTTGACCGGAGACGAGTAGAGTGTTTACATTTACCGCATGTTAAAGCAGATACTTTTTTATCGTCATAGAACTCGAAATATCCTATACAGCAGTTTGTAACTTTCTAAAATAGTCAAGATTACGTGGTTTCTAACTTCCCGGGTTTTCCGATTTTTATGTAGGTTAATTTTTTTAATCAGTTCTGATATATTTTAACGACATTTAACATAAATCTCGTCAATCTAGGTACTTTTATTATTGAATTCATAAACGTGACGAACTTATATTACGGTTTTTAAAGAATCCTACCTTGAAGAACTAGTAAAGTGCAGGGCTTTGGATTTCAGAGTCAAAACCAAGTACTTTACAGCACTGGTTTTTTATGTGATTACCTTCCTTGTACAAAGGCATTCTACATAACAAAGGAATGGAATCAGCCTCCAAACATATTAAGAAAAATTGAATATAATTAAGTATAATTGTTCTTAATATAGTGAAATGAAAGTTGGAATGGTTATGCATTAATTTTTTTCGTTATACTCCCTTTTAAGTGTTTTCAAAACCTTACCTGTTTTCTTACTATTTTTAATATTGTGTTTTCCTTCTAAACCCAGACTCTATTTACATTTTCCTTTCCATTAATAAGCTTCTTGCAATACTATTACGGAATACAATTCCGTCTTAAATAAGCAGTATTACAGAACATACCGATATGCGATTTGTGAAATATTTATTCTCCAAACAAATTCGTTGCTATAGTTTATGTAGTGATTATTATCCAACAATTTGTTACTATAGATATCATAACAATCAGCTAGCGTTAATATTAGTCTTAGGAAAACACTAACATTAGGAGCCTTTAAGAGGAAATCTATAGGGAAGATTTGAACCATACTAATTTTGTTACACTTGTTTTCGTATAGATGTAATTTTTGAGTGGTCCGTGGTCAGCGTTCCGCCTCATACTGACATCTAGGAAACCAAGGTAGTACTAGGACGGGATAATTCGGTATATATTGCTTAGAGGCCTTTTCATTCAGGCTTAAGGAATTTTTACCAGCCTGAAAATCTTCAGACTTGGGACCCACGGCTTAACGTCCCTCCCGGAGAACTTGCTCCTTGGATTTTTACATCCCAAAAAAATCCATCGATCCCGGCCGGGTTTGAACGCACGACCCTCGGGACCAGAGGCAAGGAGCATAATCGCTAGTCCACCGCGGCCGATATCCCTAACGTTATATAAAGTGTTGTACAAGACGTATTCATAATATATCAACATTCTCACGGCGCATTGCACATGCGTCTCAACCAGTTGAGGACCATACATACGTTCTAAGTGTAAAGCCATGGGAAGGGCTGACAATCCGGCTGATACCTTGCACCACATGTCTAGAAAGTTGTGAGTCTTAACTACTCAATATCCCAAGAGCTTCATAAGGCCTGCAGTGGAATTAATTACACCACTTACAGCAATTAGCCGTGATATAAATTGCGATTATGTGTTTTTTTAAACTTCATTGTTTTCGTAACTTTTACATTAAATTAACCCAATCGATGATAATGATGAAGGGAAACAAACAACTTAAAAATGTATAATTTTGAAGTCTAAGAACAAATAGACGCCCAGCAATAAATAAAATATATAGAGAATTGTGAAAAATATTGATAAAATGGATATTTCAAACAATACGTATGTAACCTAGAGTTTATAAAAAATAAGCAATGGATGGAAGAGTTGTTGGCGCGGAAATGTTCATATAATGATAATGTACAGCGTCTAAGACATTACGCTTTGTCGCAGAGCTACCGATCATGACTTGGTTCGAGTCCCCGTGCGGAAGGAATTTACTCACTAAATGTCGGCTAGTGTGGAACGGTGTCCACCTAGAATTGTGAGGAGTATATATACCGTATATAAAACTTTGGGAATCTGACGGTTGACCACTTATCACACATAGCTATAACGTCTACCTCTCTGTTATACCAAGTGCCTTGCACACTTGCCGCTCCATGAGTTTAATTTAAAGAAAGGAATTGCTTAATTTTAAAGCATAATAACAAAATGTTAACTAAAATAAGGTAAAATAGAATATTTGTAAATTTAAAGTAAAATATGTTACGTTTATTGAATGTCTGCCATTTAAACGATGGTAAATATGATATCTGAAAATGGATTTATATTTACCTGATAGAAAAAAGAAGGGTTTGACATTCATGTGTCTATAATTCTTAGGAGTATAAACTTCTAGATAAAACAGTTTTGAATTCAATTTGTGAAACATTCGTATTTTATTAATTTAAAATATTTTTCAATCTCACATTTAGTGGCGTTGCCTCGTAACGTACTCGTAAGTTATTGCATCTTTTTGTTATTGAACAAGGCGCATTTTATACAATTTTTTTTTGTGTCTTCTTTGTAAATTATTAGCGCCAAACATCATGTAGCCATCATTATCATATTCGCCATGATTAGTAGGAATGTGTGTGTGTGTGTGTGTGTGTGTGTGTGTGTGTGTGTGTGAATGACGTGTTGTGTTGTCTTGGAGGAGGCATTGGCATTGAGCTGAGGCCCACCATGTCCTTGTGTGGTTAAAAAAGTACGTGTGTGATCCTCAGTTAAAATCCCTCTCCGGACAAGTGTAAGGCCCGGTACGTAACATTGTGAGGTTACAATTCTAATGTAGCGGAGAAGCCCCATATCGAATAAAACAACATATTACATTTAGTTTTCTCTTGGAACCACTTATTCAAAAATTCTCAATTCACAGCCTATCTTTATAAAATTGTGACAATGTTAAAATTTTGTTAATATGACATTGGGAGGGGGGAGTGTTTAGATATATTTTTGGACAAAAGAGAGGTGAACAGGAAGATGAATAGAGCAGACTACGTAATAATGAAGTACATGGTTTTTATAGGAAGCCAGATATAATTACAACAGTTAAGTTTCGTAGATGTGGTGTGCAGGGCATGTGGCAAGAAAGCGGAATGAGAGATGTGCAAGGAAGCTTCTTTATATGAAAACTACAAGGAAAACGTCAGTTGGTAGATCAAGAGCGAGGTGGCAGAATAACGTTAAACATGATTTGAGGGAAGTAGATTATACAGGGACTGACTGAAAAACATTAGCTCATGATTGGGATGTATAGAGAGCTTATGTCCGTGCTACCATGAACGTGCGGGTTCGATAATGCTATTGAGTTGGTTACTATGTAATATTGATGCAAGTAAAATAAATATATAAAATATATTCTCTTTGTTCTCTTCTTGAACGGCATAGACAATCTTGGTGGACTAATGGCTTCCAGGATCACCCGCCGAGATGTGTGGATTTACAGAGCGTAATAATACAAAGTACCGGTTTCGTCACCAAATACTTCGGCACCGTGAATATATTTATGGCACTTAAAACAACCTCACGTTTGAACTCCGAGCAAAGTATGTTGATCCTTTCCCGCTCAGATTTGAATTGTGCTCTAATGTTAAAGAGCATCGTTAAATAGAAATAACATCGAATGTATGGTCTCCACAAAATTCATAAAATTGGGAATAAAATGAGACCGATAATTAATAATATAGGGTCCCCGTCTTATTATTTGTCAAAATGGTTAGTACAGAAATTTAAGAGTTTTCCAGAATTTGGAAATAAAAGTATTGAAAATTCTTTACAACTAATTGATGAATTGAATAACTTTAGATTGGTTCACAATGACAGATTTGTGTCTTTCGATGTTGTTTCATTGTTTCCGAATGTTCCAATAGGAACAATGTTATATTTTTTTGGAAAAAGGGTTGAGTTCTTTGGATTTAAATAAAGAAATAATAGAAGAATACATCAACCTTACAAAATGTTGTATTGAAAATTCCTATTTTACTTTCAATGGTAAATTTTACAAACAAGTTTCGGGTTTATCTATGGGAAATCCTCTTTCGCCTTTTTTTGGCTAATTATACATGAGTTACTTCGAGTGCCATATCACCAAGGCTTACCCATGGATTTTCAAGACTTGGTACAGATATGTTGATGATATTTTTTCGATAATAAATTTTAAACATGTTGATGATGCGTTGAAATTACTTAATCTACAAGATGTATCAATTAAATTTATCATAGAATCAGAAATTGAAAACAAAATTCCGTTTCTGGATTTATACATAATTAGAAATTAAAAAACTCAAAAAATTGAATTTGATGTATACAGGAAGGGTACACATACTGATAATTATATAAACTCAACGGGTTTCAGTCCTCTGCACATAAACATGCAATATTTAATAGCCTCTTATATGGATTGATAAAGGTCCCATTAAAAGGAGAAAATTTTAAGAAAGAATATGAGAATATCCTAAATATAGCCAGATTAAATGGTTTTAATAAGAGTATAATATCTAACAAATTAAAGAAATTCAGATAGATAAAACAACTTAAAGAATGCTCTACCCTACAAATTGTTAGTAAATAAAAGAATTTCAAGAAAATTATTTACCATCCAATAGTACATGGGAAATTTCAAAACATATTTGACAAATACAACATTACTTTGGCACCAATAAATAAATTGATTCTGGAAAAACTTCTAAATACTAATAAAAAAATCAACATCCCAGACAGTAAGAAATCTGGAAATTATCAAATTAATTGTAATGATTGTAGCAAAGTATACATAGGAAAAACAAAAAGGAATTTGGAAACACGCACTAAAGAACATTTTAGAAATATTAAAAATTGTGAAATTGAAAAATCAGCGATTGCTGCACATAGTTTTCTAGAACATCATAAAATTGAAAAAGAAGCGAAACTTTTGAAACAATTGGATAAACCGTTGGAATTGACAATTTGGGAAATGATATTCATTCAGAAGAATAAATATCGATTTATTATTTTCGATATTCCGGTGGATAAAAATTTAATTACAAAGTTTATAATCCCAACGAAAGATGGCAGCACAAGAAGTGATGTCACTAAAGAAATCAACAATCACGGAATTTCATCAATGGAAGCTATGACTGAAGAAGGACATGACTTTGTCTGAAACCGTCGGTATCAAATATGTTTGAAAATGTATGAGGTGAGTCGATTAAAATATATTCTCCATTCACTATTAACATCATGACACTGAATGAATATTTTACCCGACTATACATAGTGTAGCCTCTTTTGTCGGAACATTTCTGGAGTGGGTTCTAACATCCAAACTAGGATTTATTTAAGGTTATATCCATTAGGAAGCTGCCACACATATCATTTCTTAGTAAAGCTGCAAAGCATTGTATGAAAATGCTATGATTGCAGTGAAAGACCTGCCCTCGGGCAGAATTACTATAGAATTGAATATCCCGTAGAAGATTATCTTCTTTACGGGTAACATTTTCCTCCTGCCCATTGATCTCTCTTCTGCTATCTTTAGTTGGAAATGTTCTCTTCCTGTATTGATGCAGTTTGACACGTTCTTGGAGATTAATTAATTATTTTGTTTCTTGCCCGAGGTTTGTCCAGTAAAGGTAGCCCTACCATGGTACTTCTGATTTACTTGAAACACTCACTCTCGTCAAGGTCATGGAACCGCTGATGGTCGTCGATATATTTTTATTAAACAGTTGCTCTTTCGAAGTTAACTTTGGGTATGATATGTGTTTGTTACATTGTGTTGTTCTTTGCTATCTTCATGATGTACCGGAGACATAACTAAACACTCAGCTGGGCAGGTTATCATGTACCTATTTAATGTTTACTTTTAGTTCACATTTATTTTCATGCGCTCAGCGCAAAAATATGCAAGTTCATTTGTGGTGCACAAAAATAAACAAACAAAAAAGAGGATGAATTAGTGTTATCAATAAGACTACCAACATCAGGAAAATTTCATTAAAGTATTCTGAAAAAAAATATATTCGGAAACACGTTGCGTAATTTGCTGAGGCAATATACTACAAGCCGTGAGGTCGCGAGTTCGATTCCAGATGAGGTCAGGACTTTTACCTCATGACCAAACAGTGTGGTAAGATCATGTCACTGGGTTCTACTCAGCCTCTAAAATGAATTAGTACCAGGTATATTTTCTTGGCTAAAAATGTCCTTTGCAAAATGCTGAACACTGCGTTTAGAGAGGCGTGAGCCACAATCTCCTACTTTTGCAATAGCTCTCTGAGACCTGTGGGTATAACTTGGGGTGATGAGTGCTTTCCACCAGATAACTTGATGCCTTCTCACACTCACTTCGTGATGTTTTATGAAATTTGTTTTGTTAACTTTTGCATTAAGCTAGACCTAAAACATTATGTTGATCTACCGAAATAACTAACTTATGTAGAGTATAATATTGTAGTCTGAGTGTCATGTATTAACTTGCAAAACATAGAGAATTATTAAAGGAGAAAATTCAATAAGATCGATATTATAAATAAGTAGATAACAAGCGGAACAAAATCATTAATGTGGAAATTTCCATAATTAATACAGGAATCGAAAAAGAAACGACCTAATGTATTGTGTCTTGGCACAGGTCCACAAAACCCTATGGAGAAGGAATTTTCTCATGGAATATAGGTCAGTAGGAGATCGGTGTCCATAGGGAAACACCCAGTTGGTAGATCAAGGATGAGGTGGGAGAATAACATCCATTATTTAACGGAAGTACATTATACAGTGGATGATTGGAAGACATTAGCTAAGGATAGGGATGTATGGAGAGCTTATGCCTGACCTACGGGTTCGATAGAGTCAGTGAGTTAGTAGTTAGTTAAGAGATCGGTGCCCACGCAGGATCGCGATGAATTTGCGCAGCTCTAATAAATAGCGACTGTAAGAATTAGGAGACATCCTGTGGGATCACCTTCCTCTACAAGACGTCAGCCAATTCATAGATCAATTGTCTTGCAGCCTCTCGCGCAGTATCAAGTTTTGTTTATATTAAGGAACGGGGATGATTGCTATTAAAACAGAATGAAAGAAAATGTTATTCATGTGAATGAAAAACAGAATATTTGCAGTTTTAGAGTTAAATTTGTTTTGATTTTCATTGAGTTTAGCTTTATATAGTGTGTCACGTGATTAATCAATACACATTTGAGGGACAGGAAAAGTACCAGGTTGGTCACTTTATTGTGTGAATTTCTCAATGCACAGTATTGTACAAGTGCGAAACTCACTTAGGCTTTCACGGCCGGAGTTATTATGATGATCTTGTAAAATATTTGAGGATGCCGGACGCAGTCTCTAGCGAAACGTCGGGGAACTACAAGCCTCAAAGACCACGGCCAACAGCTCGGAAATCATTTACAAGATCATCTTAAAATAAACTGTTTAATCATGGGTTTATTTTCCTTCCTAATTTGGCACATATTTAAAAAAGGTAGGTACGTTGTATAATTGGGGAGGTTAGATTCAGTATTGAGAAAACATTTTTAAACTTGAAGTTGTGTAACAAATTCATAGGTAATTCAAAATGATAACTTCCGGTGATGCGTGTGTTTTCCCCACCCAGATAAGTCTAAAAAGACAGCAATGCCTTTCACACAAACCCATTTTTTTCAAGAGAATAATAAATGACATATACCCCTTTGTATGCAATCGCCTCAATTAAAAGACAATTATTTAGTGACTTTGCTAGATTCTTCCTCGTGCCCTTCATTTATAGATGATAACTATGCACCTGATACAGGATGGTCTATGTATACATTTTCACAGTATATATGGATAGATGAATTCAGTCTGTAAAATATAAATATATTTTAAAATTCGATTTGTAAAAATATTTTGCATTTTGAAATTTATTGACGTTGCTTCGTTACGGTACAGTTATTACGTCAACATTATTGTTATCGCTTACCAAGAAAGGACATTTTTACCATCTTTTTCCCACGATAGTGCGTTCTGTCGTACTTACAGGACTGGCGACCATTATTGAAAGTTCAGTTCCCTAAATTTCGGGGTTGCCAACCAATAAGTAACTATACTGTAATATTACAAATTACATACCTAGGGCGGGAAGTAAACCCACTGCCCTTTTCGTATACTACGTACAATGTATATACAAAAATATATATCCAAAATGTAGTGTTAATATACATTATACGAAACAAATCACTGCATTTTAAATGAACTGGTCAGACTGCTAACGTCAGTCAGTTGTTTATAATGAACGTAAATATTTCCAACGAAGATGTTATTTTACTATAATTATCACATTTTTGAACATATACATACTGTACAAAGACGACCTGTCGGTACTTTGGAACAAATATGCACTTTACAAGGTCACGGAGTTCTTCGGCGAATGATGAATCAGTTCAATACTGTTAATTAATAGTGGGTAAAATTAATCAGTAAAAATTATTTAAATTTGCTTAAAATTATACAACAGTATATACAGAATAAATTATGGTTATGCATGATTTGTTTTCACTCCAGTGCGATGCATTCAAATAAGCATGGCATTAAAAAAATTAATTTCACCAATTAAGGGGTTAATCTCTCACTATTTAC